>JASCZW010006496.1:0-93184 GCA_034211315.2 Aedes japonicus
CTACCGGGTCTTATATTTACATGCACATTTTCTGCTACTGGATCGTCGTTCTGTCGTCGTCGAGAGTACATCGAGAAATGGTAGACGTCATTCGTTAACATCAAGCATCACTCACCTCACGAAGAGCAACGAAGTATCGTCAGAAATGGTGATTTCTGAAGCGGCCAGGATGTTCGTGTACTGAATAAACTAGCGCCGCCTGCTTGTCGAGAACGAGCATCACGCATGCGGAAGATCCCCTGTTCATCGAGTCAACGAGTAGTCGTCCCAACGAGATGTCATCACAACGGAGCCCATGGTACTCAAAATATGATGATGTGGTAGTAGATGTCTATTTCCGCCCGCCCATGAAACTAAATGGGTATAAAAGGGTAACCCGCACGTGAACCGATCTTTATAGTATCTTCCTACGTTCTCAGACCAATCAATTGTGCAGAAAAAGAGTGAACCAAGTCCAAAATTAGTAAATTATGAAATTAAATTTAGAGTATGAGTTAAGCGAAATCTGAAGTAGTTAAAGTGAATTAATTAAACGAATTTGATAAACTATTAATAAAGTGCGTAATAATTAAAATCGTAAAATAAAAGTTGAACAACAAAAAGACAAAGTGATCGGCAAAGAAAAATTTCTATAATTACGTTGGAGATTCCACTGTTTTCCGCTTTGATATCGACAGGTGCGTTAAACCCAAAGTTAGATCAAGTTTTTGAAGGAACAAAGAAGGTTTCCATCAAAGATTGCGCAAACAAGTGTGGAATGGTCCAACGTGCAAAGGACTTGAAGACGTACCGGAAACAAAAATGTCCGAAACGCAGCCAAATCCAGGTGGATTGCGTGAAAACTCGGGCTCGGAAGCTGTACGACGACGTTTGGAGCAAAAATGACATGTACATTATCATGGATGACGAGACGTAGGTCAAATTGGATTACTGGGCACTTCCATGGGCCCAAATTCGGAGAAATCGATTTTTTGCGAAAAATTTGGAAAAAAGATGCACCGCAAATATGAACGCCGAAATGTACCGGAAGGAATGCCTGCAGAAACGAATTCTGCCACTAATCCGAAAACACAAAGGTTCGACACTGTTTTAGCCTGATTTGGCATCCTGCCACTATGTGCGTGCCACCTTGGACTAGTATGAAGAGAACAATGTCCAATTTGTGGAAAAGGCGATGAATCCTGCAAATTGTCCGCAAATAAGGCCCATTGAGAAATGTTGGGCTTTGATGAAAGGAAAGCTGCGGAAGAAGGCTAGAGGAGCAGATGACATCATCTAATTAAAAAAAGACTGGGTAAATGTAAGCAAAACCATCGGCGGAGCGTTTGTGCAAAAACTCATGAAGAACATCAAAAAGAAGATGCGAGTGCTAGCCAGAACTACGAAAAATTTAATGAATACTGATGTAATGGGCTTTTTTGATGGTCAATAAACAATGTAAAGGAATTTGAGGTGCAAAATAAATAAAACATGTTTCAATACAGCTCTTTTTAGGTGTACTCATAATTAAAGATACAGTCCTTAGCTCGCAGCACAAATATGTGTCTTGTTCCGGCCGGGTTTGAAGTAAACGCAATTTTTGCAAGGTCTTTCTGAAACAATGTTCTTGCAATTTAATTGTGCCAGCTCATGGTGCTGTCATCATAAGAGAACGACGTTCGATAACTCCAAGTGCTTGCAGGTCATCTTTGAACATTATCCATGCCCCATGCCCGTGAAAATCTACCGTGACACCGGACACACGAACATACTACACTTAATACAGGGGTGAAGTCCGTGGTAAACCCGACATCTAGCAATAATGCGTCTCCGAAGTTGTCTGCTCTAGTTGTTATCTGACGTCACCAATTATCCGAGGCACCCAAATTATCCTCTGCCTTCTCATCAACTCATTAACATTGTTTATCTCTTTCGCGACCGTTACCTCCTGCTGACGGATACTCAGTTTTCGACGTATCCACCCGCCAATTCAACCATCAAGCGACTGGTCTTCCGACAATGTCTACCTCGTCAGCTAAGCAGATGAACTGGCTTGGACGTCCGCACGTTTCACCTAGTAACGCCCAAGTTGCCTCTCAATTGGAATTAAAATTGGATCGTTTTTTAGCATTTCAAGCACAGAACAGACATCCAGGCTAGAACATTTTTTCCCAATTTACTGTGTAAATTTTTAAAAGCAAAACCTGCAACCAGACACCTGAAGAACCCAGGAAGTGGGTATGAGGGTGCCAACTCCTCGACCCCCTAAAAACCCACCTGTGCCTTAAGCCGGAACCACCTTTCGGTATTACTTTGGGGGGGGGGGGTCTATTGTGATTGTTAAGCACCCACTATCTCTAACTACTTAAGGCTTTAGTAGTTAGGTGATCCCTACGATGCGAGATCGAGGATGATCTGGGAGGCTGCTACGCGTTTCCACGTTGTTCGAAGCACTCTACGTCCTCTTTCATGACAATGCCTGTTGGCATCATCCCCGCTACGACGCAGACCGCGTTGCGTGATACCGTTCAGTATGTACTAACCACTCTTGGGCACATGAGCCTGTGCGTACTCTCTAACTTACTAACGTAGCTTTTGGTCCTCAATGCGGTGATCAATACCGGCCCGCCGTACTTCGTTGTGCCGTTGTTATTTCCCACGGGGTCTCGGGTGTTCGGCTGAGCCGTCCACCCTACCCTCGCTATGACAGCGTTAAGGTCTGGGATACTGGAACGCTAGTCATGGCACAAATCTACGGCGGCGGGGGGCATGAACTCGGTCGTGGCTCGGAAAGAGTCCCCCAACGATCACCTGCGATCTTCCATTCCTCGGTTTGACTTCCCTAGGCATGGTCGCATTGCACGCTCGTGTAAGTGTCATAACGAGTCGTTCGCCGCAAGGTTCCTGGGTTTCGCGTAAGTTTCGTTCTCTCTCAAGCGCCTCTTTAAATTTCTCTACATCAAAGTAGAACGTCCTCCACCTGCGGGTGAATGGAGTGGATGCTCCTCCTACCGCACGCTGCCTTGTATTGTGGACGATACAATAACGAACCGTCAAGTGGTCGCTATGGGTGTAGTCATCATCCACCCTCCAATTGTCCTATATGACTATCTGAACAAGGCTTTTTGATCATTCGGACATTCCCTCTAATTTTACATGTCCTAAATAGGATGCAATTTCCAAAGAATTCGACATGGAGTTTTCATAAGGGCCAATGTCACAAACGTAAACATAGGCTTCTTCCGCAAATACCTCGAGAATACTAACTTAATCATAGTGAATTACCATGATGATTGTACAGAAAAGTAGTTCCCCGTTACAGTAGAAGTAATAATTTACTTGAGCAAGTTTGCATTTTGAAGAAATTTGCGGAAGACGCCATTGTTCACGTTTGCGACATTGGCCCTTATGAAAACTCCATGTCGAATTGGATATTAATAATTACGAGATTTCCAGCCGGCTGATTAGAGAGCGAAATGACATGCTGTCGGCTATACAGAAAAAGACGCTGTCTGACTTGATCAACCGTAGGAAATCGCTAAATATACCCCTAGAGAAGAATAAATCAAATCAGAATGTCAAAATACAAGCAGATTGAACCGGTAGAAGATTTTTGAAGAAGAATTTGAATCAAACGCTCATCTTAACAAGCGTCTCAAGATGCGGCCTGATAAAGGACGACCTCCGATCGAGAGTAACCAAGCATAGTTGCTGAAGACGTTGGTCGATCTGGGTCAGCATGGAGCGTCAGTTGGGCTGCCCATCATCGAACTTGTATGCCGTTACAACTTTATTGTTGCACGACGACAGGCTTTGCGTTGCAAGTCAACATGTTTCCCTTGCGCGACATTGAAGGCAACAGACCTCGTCGCTACTGTGGTTTTATGTGCTTTGACGATGACTTTTGTCAACACCGGTTGGGCAGAGAGGTGACGTTAAGAATTTGGAGCAACATGAAAATCTGTTATAGCAACAACAGCATTGTTTAAAATAAATACGTACGCGAACAAACTTTTCTTAGTTTGTATATTCCATTTTTAAAGTAACAAAAATAACATAAATCTTGAAATCTTGATTTTATAGAATATGGGACAATGCTTTAGGATGGGGGAGAGTGCGGTCAGGAAGAACCAGCTACTTTAAAAAAGTGTATAATTAAGGAATCGAAAAGTGCTTGAAATTTTCTTGGCAATAAAAATTATGATCTAGATTAGGTGTTGCACACAATTTCAACGTTGAGAAAAACGGTCGGGAAGTTTGAATAAAGAACCCTGCTTTGCGAAAAAAAATCAATCAATTTTTTATCAACCAGAAATTTTGATTCCAAGCCTGCATGGAAATTTCAAAATAGGATATTCTCTCTTTTTTGACGTATGAAAAAATTTATGAAATTTTTTACAATTTTGCTAACTGTCATTTAAAAAACTAACTCGCGAACTGATCGTCTTAGGAAAACATTCTTGTGGTGGAAAGTGCTTTAAATTATCTCAGCAAACTGAAAAAAAATTTACACAAAAGTTTCTAGGGCTCAGGAAAATCGAAAAACAACATCGTCTATACCAAAATTGCCCACAAAATTGAAATATTGATTTCTTGAAACCCATGTTAAGGTGGGATCATTTCTTGATCTCCCGGTATGAGAATTTCAGTGTAATTTCCCAGACTGTTCAAGGCTGGGGGTGCGCCACATCTAAATCCAGATTGAAGATGATCGAAAAATCCCACGCTAGCGAATCAATCTCTAAAAAATCTTGTTTCAGCTTGTGAATCTTAATCCATCAACTTGCATCGTGCTGCATCTTTTTGCAGTAAATCTTGTCGAACGGTGTTTTTCTGGTTGTTCCAAACTTAAATTATACACCTGAGCTGAACTGCCCTCAGTCACTGGTGTGTAAACCAGATTTTGCCCGATTATGGGGTAACTTTTGCTCAAAAATTACTTATGCACTTATGTTACTTATGCACAAAAGTGAGGAAAAAAACCGGCTTCCACATTAGACCCGGGGTTATCTCATAGATGTGTAAGTGCATTTTAGAGTGTGGTTCATGAGTTATGAATTTTTAATCATATTTGTGACAAAGTGTGACAGAGGGGGGGGGGGGGGGGGGGCAATATATTCATTTGCCAATATCTCCTTTCAGAGGGTCGATTTGATAATATGATGTATGATGAACTTGTAGTGCATGAGTAGACCTACAACTTTGTCTAACAGTACCTTGCTCTAACTCCTATATCTTCGACATGAGAGCGTATATTCACAGTGATCTTCACGATGATAATCGCGTGATCTTCACCGCGAATATCATCGCGAAGATCACTGCGAATATACGCTCTTATTCCTCAGATATAAGAGATAGAGCTATGTATTGTTAGACCAAGTTGTAGGTCTACTCAAGCACCATAAGTTCATCATACATTATATTTTGAAATTGAGCTTCTGAGAAGAGCTATCGGCAAATGAATATGGATAAGTCAAAAATGATAAGCCGCAACCTTGATTGCAATGTATATTTTTTATGAATTTATGCATTCTAATGCAATACATAAATTTGATGTATCACTTAGAATGCATATATGTAAAAATATATGCATTGTAATGCATAATTAAAACTTAATCATATTTATGTATAAATTAGAGAGGATAATAGTTGGATGTTTTATTTTCTCGTGATTTTATAAATGAAATAATAGCCAAAAAAATTGAAAAACGAAGCAAATCGAAATGCTTTCGGCTAGCCGCTTCTCATTCAAGCCTTTGAGGACTGTTTCCGCTACACTGTTTGGTCCACTTCAACAGGTTTTTCTTGCAAAACATCCGGAACAGCACGATGTAGGTTTCATTCACATGCAGTCCACTGAGGGTTCGTCCGAAGATGAAGTTCAGGATCGTATCTAATGTTTGAATGATTGGCATACTTTCATTCAAGCCTATTTCGTCCAGAATTTCTTTGACGTTGTTCACAAGCTCCGTTTTTTTTTCTGTGGATCGCCTCCCGACTCTAGAGGTTAAAATGACAATTCTAATTGTATTGCTATTGCTAAAATTTCTTACACATACCTTTTCGAGCATGGTTTGAATCCGGTCGCTAGCTATTTTCAGCTTTTTAATGTCAGCTGTTGTTACGTGGCTGTCCTTCTGATGAGGAAAGGCTTTCCCGTAGTTTTTGGGCATGTCCGTTGAGTCGCTCATGCAAAGTCCGAGTGGGTTTTTGAAGGTTTCGGCAATGGCTACGCCATGTTACCGGACCAGTGGTGGTCCTGAGGATGGTGGTGGAGATATTTCGTTGGAGTCAGTTATCTATCGGATGACAATGAAATATGCGGGTAAAAACATGAGTCGAATACCTAAAACTTATTTGTTGTCTGCACTGATGGAAATGATAATCAATAATTCATTTTGGCAAAACTGCACTCGAAATTACGGAACTTAAAAACATAAATAAGACCGAAGTTTTGAAGTTTGAATTTGTCACCGGTAATAAATAAACGCAATATGCACGAAAAATTATAATACCTATAAATGTATTGCAATGCATAGAAAATATTGATTCAATGCATACTTTTTATGCATTGCAGTGTTTTAAAAGGAAAAAAGCGTAGAAAGGAATAAATAATATGCTTTTCAGCATTTTCTATTTTCTCCGTATACCATCTACGGAGAAAAAACAGTCCTATTTGAAACAACAAACTTGCTTGTTGACATCCAAACTAAAAAAACTAGTTGTTTTAAAAATACGTTTTGTTGTTTTAAAACAACAATTTTGTTTTGTTTGTTGTTTGTACTTAAAAATATAATGGTTGTTCTCAACTAATATTTTTGTTGTTTCCACCTTGAAAGGTGTTTATTATTACCAAAATACAGATTGCGTAGACTCATAGAAACAAATTAAAATTTCAGATTGATTCAACTAAACCGGCGGTTAAATCAAACTGATATGTTATTTGGTGAAATATTAACTAATAATTTAGCTTGAAAATTCCGTCTGCTTTCATGCTGTCATAATGGAACAACCAACAGAATGGTAAATTCAAACGGATATTAGTAGACTGCACAATTCCCGAAACAATTACTCACAATTTTAGTTTGTTTTAACCACCACAGGTAGTCAAATCAAACGAATATAATGTTTGTGCCCAATTTGCGTTTACCAATCTTTTTTCTCAGTGTAGTCATCCTAGCCTTGTCTCTTGTCTCTGTGTATGCGATCGCAGGATGTTTGCCACCTGGTGGTGAGCGCTGTCAGAGGGAACAGAAACTACCCAATTGACAACCTAAGTTTGGGGTATCTGTTCTTAGCGTGTAAATAATTTTTCAACGAACATGTGCTCAATCGGGTGTTCGTCCTGGATACAATTTTGAACGAAACCAATTATAGCTCATATTGGATGTTTTATAGCAACGTGAATGGCGCGCAATCAGTTGTCAAATTAGTTCGTTCGTGTTTGTTTGTAAATTAATCGCGCTGGATAAATAGTTTCTACACAAAAATTATCAAATCATTTGGACACTTTCCAAATGAATCGTCGCAAATCAACTCATGTTCAGCGGTTGGGTGACGATCCGGTCGTCGTGAGCAGTTCTGGCGATGAACACAGTGCCGCCTCTCGCTCGACTCGCAGCAGCAGCAGGAGGATAAGCTCAACCTCGTCCGATAAACAACCTTTGCATCCGGTGGAATATATTGATGTAAGCTCAGAATCGGAAAACGTACAGGAGGAAGTAGATGCACTGGCACAGGAAGATCGTCGGCGACGTTCTACGCGACATCGGTCTCCAAACAAACGGTACACCAAGGATTTTGTCATTCATGGTAAGCCTAAGAGAACGGTTACCCGAGGAGCAAGAGATGATTCCACAGACGATGAAGATCGAGAGGGAGAACGATCATTTGATTCTGAGGAAGAGAGTCAGGTGGATGAACTAGTAGGGAAAGTTAAAGCCACAACCCTGTTCGAGGATCAGATGGATGTGGAAGGACATAAGATATACGGTTTTAAAACACCGAAGAAACGAGGATCAATGAGCGTTCTAGTATCAAGTTTGCAGAACCGGATCACGTCTTCGGCTAAGACACCCAGCAGGAAAAGCACTAGTAAGCTGGTTGGAACACCTAAAACTCCTAGAACGCCAAAAACCGCCGATAAGAGGAAGAGCAAGCTGGATATGGCCAAAACTCCTCACCGGGTTAGGACTAAGCTAAAAAAGAGTGAGGTAGATGTTTTTTTATATGAAACTTATTCTGACTTTTAATTTACATTTCAGCCATAACAAAATTGGTTCAAAATGATTCCGAATCGGACTTCTCAGCAAGCGACAGCGACTTCATTCCATCATCGGAGGAGGAGGATGATGAAGAAGAAGAAGATGACGAAGACGATAATGACGATAGCGAAAGTGAGAAAGAAGAAGCCAAACCGAAACGTCCCGTCATTCGCAGTCAGATCGCTACGATTAGTATTGCCACGGGAAAAGGACCAGGTCCTTCGACGCTTTCGACACAGCGTGTTAGCAGTAGAATTCGAAGAGGCAAAAAAGCCGATCTTAACTACGTTCTCCAGAGCGACGAGTATTTCTCATCGCACAGCTCTTCCAAAGTCGTCACGTCGGATTCCACATTGGATCGTTTGAATACTCCCCGTTTGCCCCACGATCAGCTGTTTCGATTGCTGAAGGAATTACGCGGTTCGACGGAACATCAGAAAGCCATTCAAGAACTACACGACGAGTACGAAAGCTATTTTGCCAAGTGGCTTTTCCTGATGAATGAAGGTTTCAACATCCTGCTGTACGGATTGGGTTCCAAACGAAACCTCTTGCAGGCCTTCCATCGAAAAGTACTTGCAAATCAACCGGTGATCGTGGTCAATGGATTCTTCCCGACCTTGACCGTCAAGGACATACTCGAAGCCATTACCAGTGACGTTCTCGATCTCAGTGTCCACAGTGCCAATTTTCACGAACTCGTCGATATAATCGAAGAAGAATTCAGCTACCTCCCGGACACGCATCTCTTCCTCATTGTGCATAACCTCGATGGGACCATGCTTCGAAATAGCAAAGCCCAAAACCTACTTGCGCGTTTGGCGAAAATCGACAATATCCACCTGCTGGCCTCGATAGATCATATAAACACCCCACTGAGTAAGTTTCCTATCGCCTTTCAGAAACTAATATTCTAACAAATTAATCGATACTTTCCATACTACTCCGCAGTCTGGGACTCCTCCAAGCTGAGTTACTTCAATTTCTCCTGGTGGGACGTAACCACAATGTTGCCCTACTCGGACGAAACAGCTTTCGAGAATTCGCTACTAGTGCAGAACTCGGGTGCCCTGGCGCTGTCCTCGATGAAAAACGTCTACCAATCGCTAACGTCCAATTCCCGGGGTATCTTCATGGCCCTCGTTCGGTACCAGCTGGCCAACAAGGGCAACCCGCACTATCCGGGAATGCTGTTCAAGGATCTCTACTCCAGTTGCCGGGAGGCGTTCCTTGTCAGTACGGATCTGGCCCTGAGGGCCCAACTGACCGAGTTCACCGATCATAAGCTGGTCAAAGTGAAACGGACCGTCGACGGCGCTGAAAACCTGCTGATTCCGATCGAACATGGACTGTTACAGCAGTTTGTCGAAGAAAATGAAGACAAGTAGGGAGGTGAGTTGTTATGTTTATTTATTAAGTAGATTGTAAATCAATAAATTATTTTGTGAAAGTATGGGTTGTTGGTCTTGGGTGGAAAGAACTATCCATCGGATGTTTTTTTTGAATTAGGGAGTCGGGCCCATTCGGAATAACAATATAGCATTACGTCTTCAATATTACTAAAAAGCTGCCGGACTTCATCAACCGATGCCTGCGGCATGTATTTCGTGTCTGGTGGCCTCACAACTGGATCTCAAATGCTGAGCTCTATCGTCGATGCCAACAGAAACCGATATCAGTGGAAATTTAGAACGAAAGTGGAGATGGGTTGGCTACACTACGAAGGCGCGGAAACGATATCTGCAAACAAGCGCTGGATTGGACCCTAGCAGAGGCAGACCCATGGGCTCGTGGCGTCGCAGCTTCAATAAGGAAATAAAGGAAGTCGATTGAAATCTGACCTGGCCCAGGTCAAGGCTAAAGCGAGCAGCCGCCCAGGATGGAAGTCTTTCACGTTGGCCCTTTGCAACCGTAGAGATGGACGGGAGACATAAGTTAGTAAGTAAGTCTTCAATACTACTGGCAAATTTTCCCTCTTTTTGTCAATACATTGCTGTGTGTGACTACAGCGGCTGGATGTGGAACCTGACATTTTTGTACTTTTGTCTGGGCAATTGTGATTTAAATTAGAGTATTGTATTTAGTTGTTTATTTATTTTGTTTAATTCTTCTGCCCGTAGTCTACATGAATATACTAAACCTAGAGTACCTAGCCTAGATTGGAGCAGTCTTGACGCACTTCTTCTATTTTCAAAAGATCTGGAAGATTCTCCAAAGTCGAAGAGATCGTCAACCAACGAAAAGCAGCGAACACATGATGTCAGTGGCACATTAAAACCGAAAGAAGTCCGATGGAATCTGGTAAACAGTAGAGATAACGATCTAAGTTGTTTCCCACTCAAAAGTCAATGCAAGACAGAAGTGCAGGTGCATCGATTTCACCGTTCAGTATCTTTGCGATAGGGGTAGCTTGCTAAATATTTTCGCGATGGTGCAGCGTGTCGAGTCCTAGAAGCCGACATCGTTCGGGATACGAAGGGATTTTGAGAATTACGCCAGGGTAGGCTCCTGATTGCAATGCGTATAAATCTACGTTGAACGCGTTCAATTCTGAGGTCACACTGTCATACTGTCCAAAGGGCACAGTTGAGTGCTTTGAAGCTTTGAATTGAGGATCGGTGAAATCACGGGAGATTTTAGTGATGAATCCCAGTTGCCGTGAAGTTTTCTTGATGATGGTGGTGATGTGCTGATTAAATGTAATTTTTTCGTCCAGCATCACTCCCACATCACTGGCATGATCAACGCGCTCAAGGACATTCCATTCAATTTGGTAGTTAAAAGTGATGGGACGCATGGATAGGTTTAACGTGATAGCAACACATTTAGTAATGCTAATCACGAGTTTATTCATCTTACACCAGGTTACACCAGTAACTCATGAGTCAACAGACAAAATTTGAAAACTCTATCAGTCGAACTCTAACCGTGATGGCGAAAACAGTGAAGCAGCTCCGTTCAGAAGTGTGCGCGTTCAAAGAACGGCACCCCGCCGCGTCGAAAAGGGACATCGTGCGGCACTTTGTGGACGCCGGATACGCCCGTTCCGGCATCTACAACATCTTGGCACTACTAGACAACAATCAGAGCATCGAAACAAAGCCCGGCTCCGGACGGCCGACGACCCTGAGCGGCAAGAAGCTGCAAAGGATGCTGAGGAGGAAGACCGAGGGAAAAGTGGCTACATCGCTGCGTGCGCTTGGCCAGGAGGTCGGTTCAACCGGCCAAACAGTGAAAAACTACCTGTCTAACATGAACATACATGTCAGGAAGCGAAAGTCGCGTCCATTGGTTTCGAAGCTGCAGGCAACGACGCAGCGGCAGCGGTTACTCGATCGGGACGTAGCGGTAGTGATGGACGACGACAACTATTTCACCCTGGATGGCAACGACTGGCAGGGTTTCTAATCTAATCTAGCCTAATCTAATCTCACACTAACGCGGCCAATTCTTGAAGGCATCCTGGAAAATGATGGTTTCTTGAATACATCATTTTTCTTGTCATCGGCCAGGCCAACTGAGTAGTATGTGCCGCAGAGAGGATTCCAAGAAATAGAGCGATTTCAGAAAGATCTAAAATCGCTCTACTGCTCTTAATCAAGGGAAGGGAGAAAGCGTGGACCTCCCGTACCAAACGCTTCCATTTAGAGTTAAACAGTGTGATAATTTGTACTTTGTCGTTGGGAGCATAGATGCTAGAAAGATTAGTTTATGCTCCTTTTGCTTGTGGGTGAACTTTTAGCATTCGAACCAAAAGCCTGGCAATAATTGCCAAGGTTATAGCGCCTTATCTCGCTTAGGTGGACTAAAACTTACGACGATGGATAAATGCGAAGCTGAAAATAGCATAGAAAATATTGTGAAGGGATGTTATAATTTATAATATAAAATGAGAATAACATGTGTATTATCTGCATGACTTTCGATTGTGGTTATGCTGCAATTGTAAATGGACTTGCATTATTATTGCCATGAAGGAAAAAAAAATCATACAATACTCGGAAATTCCATGGATGATCCTAAATTAGTACGCAACCCTTAGCTGGCGGTCTTTGTCATCTCTTGACCCGTGGAAGCATGAGGTAGGAACTTGTGAGGACCACAGCTATGTTGCGGGGACGCACGCTCCATCACTGTTGTCGACTTACTATTTTGCAGCCCGGATGGCAACGACTGACAGGGCTTCGTATTTTTCTTTCCCCACGAAGGAAGTGAGCTCCGATGTGAAGTTCGTTTCACACACCAAGTTCCCCAAGAAGGTGCTGCTGTGGCTGACAATCAGCGAGAAGGGGATGTCAAAGCCAATCTTCTTTTGCCTATACGCATGTTTTCGTTCGTCATGGCGAATGTTCCGTTTAACTGCTGGAAGGCCGCTCGCAAGGGCGTAGAATTTTGACGTAGACTACGTCTTACGGCAAGGGTAGGGTGTCAAATGAAAATCTAAAATATTGCGACCGTCACGAAAAACCGTACGTTTTGTACGCGAATAACTCAAATAATCCACGATAGATTTACATGATTTCTTCTTCAATCGGTCGGAAATTTTACCGCGCTCCAGTTCAATTGTCAAACATTATTCTCAAACAATAGTAAACTATTGAAAATAACGCAAATATAAGGTTATGTCTTATAATGCCATTTTGCAGAGTAAATTTACCAAATTTCCTATCACAGATTTCAAGTCGAAGCAAGGAACGTCTTGCATCATCTTCTTCTTCTTTATGTTAGAGAGAGACTTTTACCAATCATGTCAATCGTCTCTCCATGTGTGTCTCGCATGCAGCTGAGAACGGCAAGCGCACACTTAGGAAAATTTTGCCTCAGTCGTTTGTCAGCATTGAAGCTGTGCGGAGCTGGTCGCTGGGAGCTGGTCGCAGCTGCTTCATTTGCCGGCAGCGGAGCTGGTTGCAGAGGCAGCTGGTGGTAATATGTACCAAGGTTCAAACAGCGATCGTCGCGATGAGGTAAAATGGCGGCTTATGGGGGTGCACAATCACGTCGGTTTGTGCAAGCCGCCATCTTACCTAATCGTGACGATTGTTTCGCCGCGACTTCGAAAACGCTGCTGTTTGGAGGAAAGCGTCTTTGGGGCGAGCAGCAGTAGGTGAAAATAATCTGTCCTTTTGAGGACAATAAATTAAAATAAAAGAGTTGTTTATTAAAGAACTAATCTTAAATTTAGTTCGGTGCTCGATGGAGGGCGAGCCGTCGGTAAAAATTTTACCCGGCTGGTTGGCGAAATCCATAAATTGATAATCTGTCCTTTTGAGGACAACCAATTTAATTGAAAGAGTTGTTTGTACAAGAATTAAACTTTTATTTCGTTTGGTTTGTGTGCCTAATAGGGTAGGTAACGACTTAAGCACCCCAGAGCCTATTCCAAGCACGGGGTTAACGTTAACCTACAATGCTCATTTTTGCAGTATGGTGCTCCATCTAGTGAAGCACCATACTGCAAAAATGAGCGTTGTAGGTTAACGTTAACCTCGTGCTGGAATAGGTCTCGGGGTGCTTACCTACCCTATCATGGTGCCGATTCGTTCGCCGCAACTGCAAAAACGCCTCCATGGAGGGCGAGCCGTCGGGAAAATTTTATCCAACTTGTTGGAGCAATCCACAAATAATCTGTCCTTTTGAGGACAACCAATCCAGTTCAGAGAGTAGTTTTTATAAGAATTAAATTAATATTTCGTTGGGTTTGTGCGCCATTTAATCTAGTGCCGATTTGTTCGTTGCCAACAACTAATTGAGACGCTGGAGAAGGTCCTTAAACTCGAGGTAGGAAATTGATATATATTAAATTTAAATCAATTTGACAAAGTGCATGTCATCATAGCAATTGAATATCGCTCCCTGTTTTAATAAATTTCAACATAGTATTAATTGTATTCCAGTGATGGCATGTGCCGCGTGCTTTTACATCATACGAACCTACACATGATATCGATACAAATAATGCGCTGAATATATTTTAATGCGTGATTATTTTCTCATGTGCTTATCTTATATTTAGGGTATATGACTCAGCCTATTATGCAATGATCGATTACATTATACATTACAACTCATAAAGTTTTTAAGCTGTAAGCGAGACTAAACTAATTAGAGACTTGCTAAGATACGCTTGATATAACATTTGGTAGTATGTATCATGAAAAGTTACACAACTCTTTTTATGAAGTCAGCAACATTCGAGGGATATGGATTTAATGTCGGTCTATAAGCACCAAATTGAGCCTATTCATGGATGCAACTTCGTCCCATTCGATGGATTTATTACTAAATGCAGCCTTTGTTCGTTTTTTTTTCTGATTTTATGAGTTACGGCATTGCTAGCTGTATTCGATTTACTTAATACAACATTTCACAAAACATACTAAAGTAAAACTGCCTCGAAAAACTTAAGTGATGTTTATATATGATTCATAAAGTCATTCAATAATGAAAACATTATAATTCACTATACAATGATTTTGTCTCTTTGATTTGTGTTTAGATGAGTCACTAGAATATAAACAACCGATAATTCATGCATTTCCATTTGAAATTTTACCAATAATAACCTTTTTACTACGTTATTGATACAACAGGCCAATGTTGGGAACATACAAAAAATTATGTCCCCAACATTCGGTCTACGATTTTCTTGTAAATTCATTGTTATCTTAGCTATGTGAAAAGTTAGCTCGTAGCGTGTAACTATTTTCTGCACATCCAGACTGCATTACTTGCTGTATTGATTCAATTAAACCAAATTTAGATCACTTGAAGATCGTGTAGATCATCTGTTCAGCTTAACCAGTGAAATCATGATGCCCCAAAAGTTCAAGAAATCGAAAATCACGCTTAAGTGAACAACTATAAGTTGATTTATATTGTCTCAATTGCTTCGGATTACATCGGTCATCCCAAAAGCCACATGATTTTGTTGATTATCGCTAAATTAATGATATATTTGGTACATAGGCCGAATGAAGGAGGTAGGCTAACATTACATCCCCTTACCCTATAAGAATTTATCATATATTAACCAACCTTTTCTCCCATACTCATTGCAAAGAATGATGATATTTTTAACTAGAAATTAGAAGAAAAATTAGTATCTTCCATTTAATTCCAACTACCTTTGCTTATCTTCGACAGATACGCGTATTTCGTCTTCTTCAGTGTCTCGTACTAATAACTCGACTTCGAATTCGACTTCGACTCGACTTCGAAGTCGAGTTATTAGTACGAGACACTGAAGAAGTCTGCACATTGTAGACGAAATACGCGTATCTGTCGAAGATAAGCAAAGGTAGTTGGAATTAAATGGAAGATACTAATTTTTCTTCTAATTTCTAGTTACAGGTATTCCACTAAACAGCTCAAACCCTCTAGGATTCGATGATATTTTAGAAAACTCATTCTCTTTCTTCTGTGAGATCGAATATGTTCATATATATTTCGATTTCCTTAACGTTTTAGCCATATTGAATTCACTAATTTACCTGATATTCACATAGAAACATGAATAATAATTTCACAAGAAAACCATTGACCATATTTTAGGTACGCATTTAACCTTATATTCCCAACTATGGCCACATAGTAAAATGTAGAATATAAAAGTTTTCAATGGAAAAGTAAGAGTGAGCGGTTGTGTATTTTTCGAAGGGCTTATTCATACCAACACCTATATAACTAAATGAATATAGTGGGAATTTTAATGTTTTGAAATGGAATGGCCGATTGATCACATAAGAAAGTCATTTAGTTTTTATAAAGAAGCTTCATATTTCGTATAGTATACCGAATATAGCTGAATGCCCAATGCGATAATATAAATAAATGCCCGGAGCAATGAAATAAATAAACTTTACTGAAATTCGTTCGAACAAGAATCCTTAATGATATCCATATCCATCGAAAGTTTTCGACTCAATAATGTTAGTTGGTGACTTTCCATGGTCCAGTACAGCAAACGCATTGTTAAGCATGTCTTAGCAAAGGTATAACTATCGTTTCTAGCTAAATTATTGTATGAGTTATAGTTAAAATTGTAATCGTGCGCTACATAATCGACTGAGTCAAGGGACATGTACCCTATATAACCGTACAACAACTGCAAGATAATTTTTTGTTATTTTCTGTTTGATAAAACTTTCTGAACTTTGAACATTTTTAGAGACGCTTACACATCTGAAAATGTTGCAATTGATTATAGTGTTTTCATAACAATCACCAAACCTGTCGGATATCTTCTTATAACGAATTTTATCGTTATTTAAATTCTAGAGTATTTCAATGTTTATTATTACCCTTGAAATCTAGAATTGCTCAAATTGCATAAATTGCAAATCTTTGATTCTTTCAAGTTGAATTATGCAAAGGCATACTACAACTCAGATTGTATACAAATAATCCGAATGGTATGGTATTTAAATGGTGAATGTTAAAAAGGAGACAAGTTATCAGTCAAAATATATGTTTGTATTTCAGGGCCACCAAAGAGTTATAAAGAGTGTACAAGAGAATTTTCCTATACGCACTGACTTCATAAAACCAAACGGCCCTTTTCAGGGCCACCAAATAATATCTCAAGAGCGTACAGTAGAATTTTCTTACATACTGGCTTCAAAACGCTGGTCTAATGTCCCATAAGAGCCGCACCCGTCATATTGTGACTTAAACTGCTTCTATCGGTAAGGGTAAGCGACCGGCAAGAATAATTGAAACCCTTTTCACGCTAATAATAGGCACACAGAATTTCCCTGACATTATAATGCATCACTTGGTTTAACGTAGTCTACGTCAACCGGTCGTGTCTTGTACACAACCCCACTGATTTTTTTTTGCAAGTAAGCTTAAATAATTACCTTCAGGTCGGTATCGTGTTCAGCGTCAGCTGGTGGATGCTAGAGTGACCTTTCCTGAACCAAAACTGTATCTGAAGGAGGATTTTTGGAGAACCCCATAAAACGGCTGAGGATCAGCTTTTCAAATAACTTAGACATGGAAGGCAAACCGCTAAACGGGCGATAGCTTTTAGCGCTGACAAAATCTTTGACGGGCTTGCGAATACGGATAACTTTGACCATTTTCCAGAAACATCTGTTTAAAATCGCTGCAAGATGTCGGAAGAAGTTAACACTCAAGATTGATGACTTCGTCGACACCAGCGGCTTTGATGTTTTTGGTTCGATTGGTGGCAGCTATCACCCTATCATCCGATATGCATAACGCTATCGTCAGGCTGTAGGCTCATGCGGGCTCACAATAGATTTGCCAGGGTTTTGTGTGTGAGTTCACAAAGTGTTGACCTAGTGCGTTGGCCGTTTTCAACAGAGGCGACAAGTTGGGATGAGACAGAATTCTAACCGAGCGGACTAAGCGGTGGATTTGATCTTGGCTTATTTTTCAGAATTTTCGTCTATTTTGGTTCCAAAAGGGTTTTGTAGAATTAGGAATGTGGAATGAGTGAATTTTAGTTGCAAAATGCCTATTTGACGTCGTCGTAGTGTGAGAAAATGGACGGAGCCCGGTTGCTATCCAGGTATTAAACAACAAGCAATTACTCCAGCTGGCGTTTTAAAGTGGAGCAGCAGTTCTAGCGGAAGTTAATTGATGATAATCAGCATAGCCTGATTCGTGCCGTGAGAACCGCCCGAGAAACCTGGACCGCATATAAGAATCATCACAAGAAAACCAGCTGAACCTCCAAAGTCCCCCTTCTGAAGCGCATTTGCGATAAACGCTACACGGAGGCTCCCGTGGAGGAGCATGTGTTTGCCATGGAGGAGTTCTTTTCATGGCTTCCCAACGCCAGGCAGGAGCTGGAATAGAACCTCGCCGTCGCAATGATTTTGCTAAACCTATCTAGCGCTTACGACGCTTTGGCGACCGCCCTCGAGAGTCGGGCCGACGAAGATTTGACGTTGGAGCTCGTGAAAAGGAAGCTTCTGGATAAAACCGCCAAGTGAACGACCACAGTAGGAAAGTAGGAAGCAGAATCAAATCATCTGTCATTTTGGTCGGTACTTCATTCCTGAGTCAGGGCAGCGAAGCAACGCTCCCCCACTCAAAAAAAAAGAAAATAGTGTTTCGTATGCGTAGCTTGTGCAATATGAACAAGTTTGGGATTATTGACTCTGGTGCTACGAACCACACCGTCACGAACAAAATGTTGTTCATTGAACTGCACAGGAATGATGTACAATACGTCAGGTTGGCGGACGGTAAAGTGGCTGAAATTTAATATTGTGACAAGAACGGTGTACAAAGGAAGATGTAGCTAAGTTCGGCGCTCAAGTTCAGGGCTCCGTTCATGGCTTTGACTGCGGCTGTAGCTCTTCGAACGAGTACGCAACTCGCGAGGGCTACGGCCACGCAATCTCCTGCAACCTTTGTCGCTGACAGACTTAGTGCAATCGCGGCCTAGTGGCCTCGTCCTCCGCACTCATAACAAAGATCATCAGGATTTAACGATAACCGTTGCCGCGGGGAGGACCACCTATTCGTTTACCTCCACCACCACCGCCGTTGCTGAAGACGCCGTCACCACGGAAACCACGACCACCTTTTCCGGTTGATAGTTCCACCAGTACGCAGTGACCACAAACCGTACGACCGTCAATGGCGAATCTCGGAGGATTTAGAACAACCCAAACATTCCTCAATAGACTGCGGCACTTCTACAATCGTGAGGGCATTACTGCACTATTCACAGCGGATTGCAGCCCCCAACACAACGGCGTGGCGAAACGTCGTAACCGCTCCATAGTGGAGGTGGTTCGATGTTTGTTATTCGAAGCTAGTGCTACTGGGCGGAGGCTAGTGCTACTGGGCAGAATGGTTCTGGGCCAATAAACTGTGCATTTGAACCTTGTTTAGCAAGCTCGTCTGCCTTTTCATTGCCTTCAATGCCACAGTGTCCCGGAACCCAGAATAAATTTACCGAGTTCTCTTGGCACACCTTTCGCAATGAAAGAATGCATTCCCAGACAAGTTTGGATGTACATTTATAATTACTTAACGCTTTGAGTGCCGCTTGGCTGTCTGTAAAAATACAAATATTTGCATATCTATATTTTCTCTTCAGACAAACGTTAACACATTTTATTATTGCAAAGATCTCCGCTTGGAAAACCGTTGGATAGTTTCCCATCGCCACTGACATTTCTACCCCAGGGCCGAAGATTCCTGCTCCCGTTTTTGTTCCAATTTTTGAGCCATCTGTGAAGAATTTTATGGAGCCATGACGAACAGTGGGACCTCCGACTTCCCAATTTATACGTGACGTTTCACATATCTTGTAAGGGATGTCATGGTTCTCCACAGGTTTCATACAGTCTCTATTCATATACATCACTGGCCCATTTTGAAAGCTTTGTGAAATGCTCAGGTGACCGACTAAGTCACCAGACATGAAAGTTTTCAACCGTTTAAGTCTAAGCATACTCTTTTCCGCTTCTAGTTGCACGTATTCGTGCAAAGGCAGCAGATTTAGCATTGCATTCAACGCATTTGATGGAGTGCTGCGCATCACTCCCGTTACAGCAAAGGATACTAGCCGTTGAAGTTTTGTAAGCTTTTACTGTGCAGTAGCCTCTTTTGTTTTTGGCCACCACACACTAGAAGCATACGATACTTTTGGACGTTTGGCGTCAGACGATAGTTTCCATGGATTCAGCTACGAAGAGACTGTGCTGGGTGAAGTAGCTGAACAACCAACGAGATGTTCCGAAAGTTCGACCAAATGTGTGCCACCAATGCAATACGGCGATATTACCACCGAGTTGCACAGCTTTGATGAACCCAGGAGCTAAAATGAAGCGATGAGTAGTTCCGACAAAATATCCTGGCAAGCAGCGATGGAAGAGGAGATTGCCTCAACGAGCACCAGACGTGGGATCTAGCCCCGCTTCCTCCAGGTTAAAAAGCAATCAGCTGTAAGTGGACCTTTAAGGTAAAGAAAGGCGAAAACGGCAAAGCTAACACAAGCACACCGATCCCTGTTAACCACATAAAGCAGAAATAAATATTATTCCAAGTTCGTTCGTTAATCAAGTAACACGCGTTTCTATTCTTTTCTCTCCGTGTTGCGCATATCACAACATAGAATTGCACTCTTCGATCACTCAAATTGCTATTTTTAAAATGTAACAAGAACGGCATAAAGATAACTTTTGAAATTATGTCTTATGAACAATCAAGTATTTTTTATTGAAATTTTATCTTTTTTGATTGAATTTAAATACTCTGTTTTGAGCTTTTCCAGGACTCTGTATCAGCTTTTCCAGGACTAATAAGATATTAACACATACCTAATTTTTCAACAAATAAGTGGATGTCAGATAAGTTTTGTCTAGACATATATTACAGGGTGTCTGCAAATTATCCATACAGACTTTGTCAGCACGCCTCAACACAACCAAGCGTTTTAAACTAAGCATACCTACATGGTTTAACATCTTGACCCAATATGACCTTTATTCGTAGTAAGTTTGGTACAGTTATGATTTCTAAAGGTTGTACGGAATCAAATTGCACCACTTATAAATGGCTGTAACTTTTGACCCGTTGGGTATTTTATATTGAAATTTTGGGTGGAATTAGTTCAATGTGTATTTGTTTACGCTGTGTAAGTTTCACAAGCAGATGTGCAATCGTTGCGAAGATAAAGTCGGAAGAACAGCAGCGGCGCAAAGAAATATTGCGCACGTACCTTGAAATTCCGGATCCCAACAGTTCAGTTCGAGATGTGGCGAAGAAACTAAATCTTACCAATACTTTCGTGCAAGATGCGAAAAAAAGTGAAGGATTACACACGTACAAAGTCCAAAAGGCGCCTAATCGCGATGAACGGCAGAATACGGTAGGTAAAACACGTGCACGGAAGCTCTACATCCAGATGTTGACGAACCACATTGCCTCGTTATGAATGATAAAACGTATGTGAAAGCAGACTTCCGGCAGCTTCCGGGGCTCCAGTTTTTCACTGCTTATTGTAAATTCGATGTCCCTGAGGACGTTAGAAAGCAGAAGATGTCAAAGTTTGCCAAAAAATATCTGATTTGGCAAGCAATTTGCTTGTGTGGAAAGCGGAGCATCCCATTCCTGACAACTGGAACGGTCAATGGGCAGGTGTACCTAAAGGAATACATTCAAAATCGTCTACTACCTCTTCTGAGGTCACATGATGTCCTACGATTTTCTGGCCGGATTTAGCTTCGTTCCATTACTCGAAGGAGGTCAATTTCGTGCCGAAGCCTCTCAACCCCCCCAAACGCACCGGAACTGCGGCCAATCGAAAAGTACTGGGCCATCATGAAGCAGGCATTTCGGAAGCATCCTTACTTACCTTACCAATCAGACTCCATGGCTGTCACTCGCCAGCCTCGCTGTCTGCGGATGGTCCGCAGGTCGCCTTCTACTTCATCGATCCACCTTGCTCGTTGCGCGCCTCTTCTTCTTGTACCTGTCGGTTCGTTTTCGAGAACCATTTTCACAGGGCTGTCGTCCGACATTCTTACGACATGCCCAGCCCATCGTAGTCGACCGATTTTTGCGATGTGTACGATGGGAGGTTCTCCCATCAACTGGTGCAATTCGTGGTTCTCCAGACACCAAGGGCGCGTTGGTCCTCCAGTAGCAATGTCCATGTTTCGTGGCCGTAGAGAACTACCGTTCTAATTAATGTCTTGTAGATGGTCAACTTTGTGGTTCGGCGAACTTTGTTCGATCTTAGCGTCCTTCGGAGTCCAAAGTGGGCGCGATTGCCATAATGCGCTTTTTTTGTTTCTCTGCTGGTGTCGTTATCAGCGGTCACCAATGAGCCCAGATACACGAATTCGTCTACTACCTCGATTTCATCACCGTCGATCTGAACTCGTGCTAGGAGGCTAAAATTGTCTTCTCGTGAGCCTGTTCCCTTCATGTATTTTGTTTTCAACGCATTAATCACAAGCCCAATCCTACCAGCTTCAGCCTTAAGTCTGATGTACGTTTCCGCCATCGTCTCAAAGTTACGTGCTACGATATCAACGTCGTCGGCGAAGCCAAATAGTTGGACAGACTTCCTGAAGATCGTGCCACTCGTGTCTATCCCAGCTCTTCGAATCACACCCTCTAGTGCAATGTTAAACAACAAACACGACAATCCATCACCTTGCCGTAACCCTCTCCGAGATTCGAAGGGACTCGAGAGTGTCCCTGATACTCGGACGACACACATCACTCGATCCATCGTTGATTTGACCAACCGCGTCAGTTTTTTCCGGAAATACATATTCGTGCATGATTTGCCATAGCTGGCTCGATCGATTGTATGATACGCTGATTTGAAATCGATGAAAAGATGATGTGTGGGCACGTTGTATTCGTGACATTTCTGCAGCACTTGCCGAATCGCGAAAATCTGGTCCGTAGTAGCGCGGGCACCCATGAATCCCGGAAGCATCCTAAGGAAGTGAAATCGGAGGAAGATATGAAGAAAAAATGGATTGCCACGCAAAAAAAAAGTTGGTTCAAATGTTGTACAGGACCTTATGAGTAAAGTAAAGAAGAAGGATCGTGCATCTGGATATGGAATTGAAATTGAATAAAACAAACCTGGGAAAATATTCATAGTTTGTTTTATTTAACTCCCTGAAAGTTTGAAGATGATTGATTTACCGGGCGAATATTGCCGAATATTTGTGTGTGTCGCAATTTGATTCCGTACACCCTTTAATTCATTCAAAATGAAGCCGAACGAGTTGCGCGCATGTGTAATTGAACTTTTTTGAATAGGAAAAACTATTTCAGTGATTGCAAAGACCCTGAATATGGTAAAATCTACAGTGAGTGACGCAATAAAACAATACCAACAGCTTGGAACGCTAGATGACCGCCTAGGGAGAGGAAAAAAGCGCATCGTTCGGACTCCACAAATGCGCGAGATTATCCGACGACGAATCAAGCGAAATTCTTCGATTTCCATCCGAAAGTTGGCGAAATCACTGAAAATTTCGAAATTTTCAGTTGTAGCCATAGTTCACGACGATTTGAAGCTTCAGTTTATATGTGCAAGAATCACTACTTGAATGACAACATGAAAGCAAACCAGTTGAGAAAAGCTAAGGTTCTCCTGAACCGCTTATTCGAAGGTCGCTATCGGTCAGTGCTGTTCACCGATGAAAAAGTGTTCACAATCGAGCATCATCATAGCCACCAAAATGATCGGCAGTTGCTTCTTGCTGCTTCCAAAAATCGTGGAAGTATTTCAAGGAGTCATCCGCTTCTGTCATGGTTCGGGCTGGAATAACTCATTCCGGCAAAACCCCTTTGATCTTCATCGACAAGGGAGTCCCGTCTTCCAGCCGTCGACAGTGAATTTGCTAACCCTATTTTTAACAAACCACCAGACGGAAATCCTAATGTATATTGCTTACTGTTTATTTCCTGTTATAAGAGCGTTTCGTTGAAAGGAGATTATGTATTCTTTCCGTGGGTTTCGTCTAAGTGTTTCTGCTTACGGATCCACAAACCATGTTTTGACCCGTCATACAATGGAATGTTGAGGATTACAGGTACAGGATGTTCAATAAGTTCGAATACACTTTAAAATTGTGTTTGAAAAATGAAAATACAAGATAGTTCAAGCTGTTCATAAATCACGTAGACTCATTTTTGAAATGAAGCTGAAAGCACCCCGCCCTTTATGCTGTATGACGAGCTTGAGTCGTTTCTCAAAAGAATCGCACGCGTCACGCACCTGGTCCATCGGCATCTCGTCCCAGATCTTGGAAATGAGGCTTCTTAAATTGGTCCATAGTGCTCACTTGATGTTCGCTCTGCTTGGGCAGTATGTAACGACCATACATAAAACTCCAGCGAATTAAGGGCCGGGGAGCAACAAAGTCTTATCGAGAAAATCAGTCAAATTCTCCCGACACCATGCTTGGACTATATTCGCCGTGTGGGCCGATGCGTCGTCCTATTGAAAGACGTAATGATCCTTCCTCTCCAGAACCTCGGTCTTATAGTACACGGCGTTGATTTTCGCATTTTTCTTTCTTCTTCCCACGCCTGGATACGACCCCCCAAACCATCATTGAATACCCTGTATGTATAGTTTGATCCAGCCATTGGGAGGTACCGTACGTCAAGTCCTGTACTGCTGGTGACTTCCTATCACGTCACACTTCACAGTTCAATTACAGTTTCATTAACGAAAGAGAAGGGAGAGTAATTAAAATTTGCTACATTCGCCTAGTTGGAAACAGTTTTTAGAATTGGCTTTCGGTTTTCGATTTCGGGCTTTCTTTTCAGTTCTAGTTAACATCGCGCACTTTGAGCAGCAAATTGGCGTAACTGTTTGCTTCAATTAAGTAGATATCGTTATATTTTGTTTTGCAAGTGTACCAATCATTTTTTTTTCTTTTCTCTAATAACACATGTAGCTGTTCGATTCCAGGAATCGTTTCAACATTCTTCCTTAACGTTTGTTTCGTTCCGTTTGCCACTTTTAATCGAGTGTGTGTTCGGATCCAAATTCACTACCACAGTCGGTTGGGTGCGTTATTTTTAGAAGTAGTCGTTTGTTAATGTTTTAAGTGTTTTTTTTTTTGCTTTGATTTTTTTTTCTTCTAAAAACAACTATATTTGTAAGATATATTATCGTTTAATAATCCGTATATAATGATAATAATAACCGTAGTATAGGCATTAGCGGGTTCTTGCGCTTTTTGTGTTCTAATGAAGAAGTCTCTCTTTTTGTAATGTGTGTGTGTGTGTGTGTTTTTCTCGTTTGTGTGGGTCTGTGTTGTGATGTCAAGATTTGATCGATCTCAACGCTATTGCTGTTTTGTGACGACTCATGGAGAGGGATACAACAATGCTCGTTGTGCTTATCCTATGCGCCGTGTGGATCGAGACGTCTCGAAATAAGGTGACTCTCCGTGAAAAACACTTTGAGAGTCGAGGTTTGTCGATCCGACTACTTAAGATAGATCAGGAATAAGGACGAAGAAAACTTTTTCGGTTTCTCTTTTTCGACTTTCTCTTATTTTCAAGACTGTGTATCAATTCGAGAAATTAATTTGAAATTTGCCTAAACTTGATGGAAAACAATCTATTAATCCATTAGAATCGGACTTGTGATTGATCAACAAACTTTCGATAAGATGTCTGTCAAAATTGAGTTCCCGTCTGTCAGAGAAAAGTCAGCTCGAGTAGCAGACTTAACCGATTATTTTCCATCTGTCAAGTTAAAGTGAAAACTAACATTAATTCACGAATTGGGACACAGCCTAATGGCTCAAACAGAATGATAACGGAAGCTGCACGACAACGGCCAAAGGCAAAACCCGATCTGAGTGAGCCTGCTTGTCGGAAAGAAAACAATCTAGATCCAAGCCGATTCTAATTGGACATATCGAAGTCATTTGCAACAACTGTCAAACTTGCCGTTTGCCGTTCCGTTTCCGTTATCATTGTGTTTGGGCGGTAAACAAGGTGACACAAAGCAAGTTTGACCAAAAAATTTCACCCCAGATTCGATTTCCTCTAAGAACTAACGCTTCTTCAGCCCTCTGCAGTCAAACTTGCTTCTTGTCACCTTATTTAAAAAAGCGAATGTCGAAGCGGAGAAATCGCTAAAGTTTTTTTTCCGCCCATATTCCCTGTTCTATCGAGAATTATCAACTCACCTGATTCTACGTCGGGTCGTCCCGATCCACGCGCCGCTCAGAATAAGCACAAGAATCTGCATGGATATGCACTGAATCTGCTTTTGATGTTTGTTAATAATCAATCGATTCCTAATATAGAAATAGATATTAGTTTGTTTACCACTGATATAGAATTTCAAAACCGTGTAATATGTCATATTTTTTAGTTGTTTCGCTTTGTTTGGGTGACGTGCTTTTCCCACAGTCCTTACTGGATTACCTAGGTAATTATTCAGCCGATTAACTAGATAGGTCCTAAAAACTGACAGCTCACGAACATTGCAGCAGTCAAACGTGAGCGCTACACAGCTGAAAGGCGAAATTTTGAGCGTATACTTAGACATGTTAGACCATAAGCCCATTTAAAACCAAGCGCGAACTGGATTCCTAACTGTTCCCGGCTAGCAAGTTAAAAAATAAATTGAATGAGAATGAAAAAAAAAAATGTTGAGTGGGGGTGGTAGTCAGGTACAAAAATGAATCTCGATCGATTTCTAAACATAAAAAATTGAACTAAATTTTGAACAATGCCCATCGATCGCGGTCTTTCGATTTCCTTCAGAACAAGTCCGATATTCGAGGCGATCTCAACTTACTATATAACAGTGGTGGGAGGGGTTCTTCTATATTATGGCTTTGTTTTTCTAAAGTACCTGCAAACAGGATACGATCGAGAGTTCGACTATCTGAGTTTTCTACGCACTAAACTAACTAACGTTCGAAACGAATAAGCGATGGGTGAGGAGAATGGTATTGGGAAAGGGAGGAGTTTGCCTTGCTAGCACAGAAAATTTCTAAGGGTGTTTATTTCGTATCAATCAAACCTGTATGCACCAACGTTGCCAAGGTTTGAACATAGATGAAACTTGATATACAATAAGGTTGGAATAAATATATAGGAAATTACAATCATTCACGTGGTAGACAGATAAGAATGGACAAAAATAGGCATCTGTAGAAATACGAATACATAGATTTTTTTGTTCTGTCCCGCCAGTTTGTGACCGGGACATAGTCCAGGTGTGGGGACACTTACAAACGCTAGTTCTATGGTAAACAGGTAGTGAAGCACGCCACCAAGCAAACGAACGGGGCCTCTTTTTTTATGGAAAGCCTGGCGGCCTTCCTCAAATCTGGGCTGCTACCCCGGAAAACACTCTCTTAAACACACAAACTTTACTCTCCACCAGGTCCGGCCACCATAGCTCCACTTTCCATATGGACTAAATAGACGAAAATACAATTAATGCTGCGGTTGTTGTCGCTGCTACCATACCGGGTATCGCCATAGAGTTGATAGTAGTATAGATAATGGTGGTAATGTTGGCGTCGTGGTTGTTGCTGCTGCTGCAGCTGCTGACACGAATTGCCGTGCTGCTGCGGCGGATGCTGCTCCTGGTGCGCTTGCGGTTGCTGCGGGATGCGGCGGCGGCGGACTACTGCTGCAGTGCTGAGCAACTAGATGTCATACAGATCGTACAATTCGGACATCTCCGAGTCGTCGCTGTCGGAGAATATCGAGGACATGAAATCGTCCAGCAGACGTCCTCGCTGGTGCAGTACCTCGCGGAAGAAGTCCTGTGAATGAAAGAATAGAACGAATGTAATCGAAGGTGATCAATTTCAAGAACTGAACTAGTTAGTTACTAGTTACTAGTACTGAAAAAATTGCTGCAGTTGCTGCGTACATCATATTGAAAAGGCAGATAAAACGAAAAACTCGCTAAGTCTGGACAAAATCGTAGATTGCTCGCTTAGAAGGCTTGAAAATTGAAGCTTATCTGCTGAAGTAGCTAGGTTATGAAGATCCGGATTACTATTTCAGGGAAATTCTTCAGAGAAGTTATTGGAAGTTGTTTAGGTAAGTTCATGGAAGTTTTTCAGAGAAGTTAATGCAAGATCTTCAGAAAAATTCGTGGAGCTTCATTAGAGTAGTTGAGAGAAGTTCTTAAGAAAAGTTCAGAGAACTTCGGGGAAGTTCTACAGAGAAGTTAAGGATAGTTCTTCAGAGAACTTCAGAGAAGTTCGGGGAAGTTCTTCAAAGAACTTCAAAGAAGTTCGGAGAATTTCTTCAAAGAAGTTTAGGGACGTTCTTCAAAGAAATTCGGATAATTCTTCAGAGAAGTTAAGGAAGTACCTCAGAGAATTTCAGGGAAGTTCTTCAATGGAATTTCAGGAAATTTCTTAAGAGGAATTTCAGGGAAGTTCTTCGGAGAACTACAGGGAAGGTCTTCAGAGAACTACAGGGAAGGAACTTCTTCAGAGAACTTCGAAGATGTTCTTCAAAGAACTTTGGGAAAGTTTCTCAGAAAACTTCGGTGAAGTTCTTAAGATAACTTCAGGGAAGGTCTACAGAAAACTTCTAGGAAGTTCTTCAGATAACTTCAGGGAAGTTTCTCAGAGAATTTCAGATAATTCTTCAGAGAACTTCGGTGAAGGAGAACTTCAGATAATTTTCCAGAAATGTTCGGGAAAATTCTTCAGGAAATTTCAGGAAAGTAATTACAGGGAAGTTCGTTCCTCTGAAGAACTTCTGGGAAATTTTTCCTTTAAATTCAGGGATTTACTTACAGAAGTTCAGGGAAGTTATTCAGAGAACTTCGGTGAAGTTCTTCAGGAAAGTTCTTCAGAGATTATCGCCATCTGTCCTTTGAAACATTCTGAATATTATTATCTCTTCACAGACCTGCTCAAATTTGTTATTCTAGGCATAGAATATTTGTTATACAAGGCAGTCCACAGCCCATAACGTCTCCAGCCTCGTTGCTGTTGCTGAATTGGTCGATTTACCCAGAACAGTGGCCCGATTGTTTTTTTTATTTTTTAGGGTTCGGACAAGATTTCGACGCAGTTCGAGAGAAGCGCCATCTCATTATTTAATGACCTTTTTCGCTTTGGTTTCGATCCACTTGGTTTTTCAAGTTTCAAAACGGGCGATGGACGTTGAAGTCAGGGATCATTATCAAACGTTGAACATCGGAACATGTAGAATCGTAATCTGCCTCTCAACGATAACATCTTGAATATACTTAGTACTTAGCTAGGTATGATACTTGGATCCCCTTGTGTTGATTTTCTACGGATCAGGAATTGCAAAGCAGAATAATACACTCACTATGAAGTATACACTTCCTCAGGTAACCGGCATTAGTTGGGTCCCACAACACCGAATGTTGCTCTCACAGCTCAATCAAGCTAAATTTTCTTTTCCTGGTCCATTTTTGCTTTAAAAGCTGTCAAAAAACTTCGATCAACTAACTATGAACTATTCCGTCCAGATGGAACAGTTCATAGCCATAGGTTATGGGCCCAGACAGCTGCCATAGCAACGGCTCTGTTTGAAGGAAGAAAAATTTGTCACTGTCAAGACTCAAAAAGTTCCTGGAAATAAGATGACGAATCCGAGCGATGGAGATGGAAGAAGTACTGGAGCGCATGCCGGTGGCGATGGCATGGTGGCTGGAACGCAAGCTGGCGGAACGAGACTACCTGGAGGCACAACTCCTGGGCATTTTCCACCAAGATGGTATTCATCAAGGAGCGGACCCGGTGTGCCGTGAAGGACCATAATGCAGGGGATCCGGAAGCAAGCGAAGAACTGTCGGAACAAGGTCCGGCAACTATCTGTCGGCAACATCGTTCGGAGCAACTACGGCCTGGTGCAGAATGTGAAAACCGCAAAAGATGCATGGGACAACTTGCTCTACCCGGAAGATTGGACTTCTTCGGAGGCTGACAGGCATCCGATTGATCGGGGCTGAGAGCGGCGACGAAGTCATTTGCCAGTCTCCCCAGGAGTACGTGAATGAGATTATGCTGACCTACAACCAGCTGATGGAGGTCGGCTTCAAGGTGGACGATACTTGGATGTGCAGTTTGCTCATGGGCTTGGAGTCATCCGGAATCATGGTCAAGGTGAAGATCATGCAGGAAGTCAAGGTGCAGGGTGGTTCGAAATCGTCTGAAAGCGAGGGTGCTTTCTTTAGCAGGAAAAATGTTCCAAAGAATCAAGTTGATAAGGCTGGTGTGAAGTGTTTCCGATGCAAGAAGATTGGGCACTTTGCATCAGAATGTCAGAAGGGACGACGAGAAGAAGAATAAGCGAAGTACCCCGAAAGGAAATGCAGCTTTCTGCACCGCTGGCGCAACTACTCACTTGTGCCGCAACAAGAACGTGCTCGAGAATCCACAGGATGTGTCATCACTGATAAACGTGGCAAACAACGCTGAGGTGGCCGTCATTGCGAAAGGATCGGTGAAGTTTGAGGCTGAGTGCGGCGATGCTATCTGGGCCCTCACGATGAGCAATGTACTGTGTGCCCCTAATCTGGCGATTAATTTACTCTCGGTGAGCAAGGTATGCCAGAAAGGATTTCGTGTGATGTTCTCCAAGGAGGAGTGCAAAGTTGTCAACCCCGACGACGAGGTAATGGCGATTGGTCGTGAATCTGACGGCCTCTACAAGCTAATCGAAACGAAGAAGCCCGTGGTGAATTTGGTGCAGGACGACAAGTACGTGTTGTGGCATCGGCGCATGGGATACTTCGCTGCCGGTGGGATACAGCAACTCAAGACGATGGTAACCGGCCTGCACTTCGAAATGGAGAATCCAGTGAAGTGCATACCATGCATCGATAGTAAGCATTCCCGTCAACTAGCGCTAGAGCTTATTCACTCAACTTATTCACTTGGGCGGCCCTATGGAGACAACATCGATAGGAGGCAGTCGCTATTTTCTCACCTTCATCGACGACGCAACCGTCGTGTATTTTTTGAAGACGGAAGTAATCGAGGCACTGCAAGATTACTAGGCCTTTGCGGAAAAGCAGACTGGTGAGAAGATCAAGCGAATCAGCATCGCAATGGAAAAGAGTATGTGAATCAAAATTTTCGAAGCTTTCCGTGGAAGGAGGGCATTCAGCACGCGACGGCCGCTCCTTACAACCCAGAGCAAAATGGATTGGCCGAAAGGGTGAATCGAACGTTGACCGAAAGAGCGAAGAGCATGCTGTCGGATGCTAACCTGGACAACCGTTTTTGGGCAGAAGCAGTTGCAGCTGCATCGGTGACCCCCGAGCAGAAATGTTCCGGAAAGCGGCCGGATGTGTCGCACATACGGATATTTGGAGCCAAGGTCATAATGCATGTGCCTAAAGAGAAGCGAAAGAAGTGGGAGAGGAAGACTGAAGCGTGCATCTTCGTTGGCTACTGCGAAGGTTCGAAGGCGTATAGATTGTGCAACAAGAATACGAAGAAGATTTTCGTCAGCCGAGTTGTGATTTTTCTCAACGAATGCCAACTGAAGCGCTGTGAGTCAACGGAAGAACCATCAAACGAGGACGCCGAAAGGCGTGAGCTGGTGACTCAGAATGAACGAGTCGAAGTGATTGACCAGACTGAACCAACCAAATCAGATGATAAGCCCGAGGACGATCCAGCTGGCGAGAATGTCCTGGATGAAACAATCTACAACGACGTAGACTCTATAGATGATGAGGAGTTGCAACCTTCTGTGCTCCCTCCACAACCAGAAAACCCACAATTGTTGATAAGGCGCGGGGAGCACACTGTCCCAGGCAAGTATCGCGATTATATTATGAGCTGTAATCAGTGCCTTGGATTTTCATAAAATATCAATGAGAAGTGAAAATGATTTTATCCCAGTGTAACGATGATGTTTACTTTCCGGTTTTCATGGTTACCGCTGTCACCCCTTAGCCCAAGGTGAATTTAATACTTCAGGTGGTCTATTTTCTTCAGTTGGTTGGGAAGACGGGTGGAGTAGCGGGGTATCAGATGAGATTTAGCAGTGGAGCGAAAGAGTAAGGAACACTCAATAGTGTATTACGCACATAATGACTGTTTATTGCAATTTTGCCTAAGAGTGAAGAGTTCTAAATGAATGTAAACGGTTTGGGCTAAACGTTTTGTTTACAAACATTAGCACGTGCACTTTCCCGCCCAGAAATATTGGTAAACAAACCATGCAGCCTGACGTATCATATCCCATGGCATAGAACACAGGCCTGGCAGTGTGAAACTAATCATCTCATTTACTCGTTTGGTTTAAAATGGAACTGCGAGTTTGACATCACAGGCACTATTGCATAGGTGTAAAGGAGACCGCTTCAGTCTGCCAGACCAGTATTTTACTTTATATGGATTGTATTAGTATGCGTTTAAACATGGCCGAAATTCTCATATACAGTATTGAGACCACATGAGATATTAAATTCACCTTGCCCTTAGCCAACTGAACTTTGTTTGCTGCATTGAATGAAGTCGGCTCTAAGTGCGGTTCAAAAATCTGCTGTCACTGTAGTTTTGATAATCAATCGGTAAGCATGAATTTCATTAGACGAAATCTGAATATCATCACTCGCGATGATTTTTGTTATAGGTGTGAGATTTTAAATCCTAATACGAACATGGATCAACCAGGGCCATTGTTCATTGTTCCATAAAAATGTTGAGCAAGAAAACTCTGGCCTGGGCTGCCCTTGCATATTTTCCGAACCCGAATTGATATTCATTGTGGTTTATTGAATTTCATTTCTGACATTTCGAAGTTCATAGTGAAAATGAATCTGTTTACATAAATGAATATCAAAGCATTTTGAAAACCGAACGTTTCAGATGGAATTAATAGATAGTCAATGTTATGTTGCCTGAAAATCGACGCGTTTGAACCTAACGAGCATGACTTTTATCAAGACTGGCTGTAATATTTTTTCTGAAAGTGGTTCCCAATCTGAACAGATACATTCCGTCGATACGGAGGGCGAGTCAGCTACGCTCCGATAGGCGCTCGCTCGGTACGACAACGACAGACAGACAGAAGCGATGCTGACGGAATACGAGGACCAGATGAAGAACCAAACCTGGGAGTTGGTTGAACTACCGAACGGGAGGAAGCCTCTGCGCTGCAAGTCGGTTTACAAGCTGAAGATGAACTCGGATGGATCTGTGGAGCGGTACAAAGCCCGCTTGGTAATGAAGGGCTTCTCCCAGGTACATGGTATCGATTACACCGAAACGTACGCCCCTGTTTTTCAGTATCTGATGTCGATGGCTGTCAATGTGGATTTCAAGTTCCATCAGCTGGATGCGGTTTCGGCGTTCCTGCAGGCCGACCTCGAAGAAGAGGAAATCTATATGGAACAGCCGGACGGATTAGTAGGCCCAGCCGCACCCACGAAAGTCTGCCGCTTGAAGAAAGCATTCTATGGGCTCAAGCAAGCCAGTAGGGTGTGGAACCAGAAGATAGATTTTTCTCAGAATAATTTCCGTGTTCTAAGATGCCGGCTGGGAGTACCTATAAAAATTCAAATGCGAGAGTAGTACTCCCGATTTTATACGATGAGAAATAATGTCATTGGTGTAGAAAAGCATTGCAAATTCGCGGCGTTCCTTGAGTGTGTAAATTGATGGGCATGCAGCGCGCTTCCAGTGATGGAAGTGGAAATACAGTTCAATTCTATTTCCTTTTGCGCATACAAAAGAAATTATTTTTGGACGGATTCTATGCGTTCTTCAAGTATGGTACAGTAGGGATTCCATACTAGGTTACAGTATTCCAAAACTCAAAGGTGGTTCGAAAGGAATGATAATGCGTCGTAAACAAAATGCATGCAAGGAAAAGGTTCACGAGAAGACAATGTAAGGTCAAAGGAGATAAAACCGAGATGGAAGAGACACCCAGATACACTCGCACTCGAGATATGAAGATGCATTGTTGCTTAACATCATGCCTGCTTCATATTCCCTAGACTATAAAGCAAACCATCAACAGGACATTGATTCAACCGGTAATCTTCGATGGACTAAAGGTAAATGCGATTGTTAGACGACTTCTTTCTACAGCAGTGAAAACTCAAACCTTAGTCTGACTGCTACAAAAACCGTCGAAATCCTTCACTTACCTGCAAGTGGCTGATCCGCAAGCGACTGTCCGTTCGAGAAGGTCCACCCACGTCGACCAGCTGCCCGTTCGGGAGGGCATGCTTGTAGAAGCACTTGTTGCCAAACGGACACTTGCCCGAGCCCTGCTTGAAGTGCTTGCAGTGGGTCGTATTGCAGGCCTTCTTATAATCGTTGATCAGCTTATCCTTCTCTTCGCGGCTCTCCACCCACACAATGCTAGGACACACGAAATCCGACGAGATGCGACACGTGGGGCATCCGCTGTAAAAACATAACAATTAGAATTCCTCTTATTGCAACCTTTAATTCATCCCGCACCGTTTGATTTTGTTCTCGAAGTTCTTCGCCTGTCGCCACGTCCGGATGCACTCCAGGCAGAAGATGTGATTGCAGTTTGGCAGAATACCGAATCGCTGCTCGCGGCTCGGCTTCTCCAGAATCACCTCAAGACAGATGCCGCAAATTTTGTCTTTTGACCGCTGTATAGCAAACGAGTGCTCCATGTCCAGCTCGTGCTGCTTAATGCATTCGACATTGTGCTGTCGCTGTTGTTCCTTGTCCAGCGGATTCAGACAAAACTTGCCACACAGTTCACACATTTCCCCATGGGCATAGGGACACGTATCCAACATACAAACACCACTGTTCTCATAATACGGACATTGCACCGAATCTATCTGATCTTTAACGATTCCCAATCCATTGTGATTGTTGTTCATAGTGACAATCGCAGCATAGGACATCCCGCCTCCAGCGACGGGGACATCCTCTTCCAGATCTTCTTCTTGTTCGTTCTCTTCTGCCGTATCCTCGTGTGAAATTTGCTCCTGCAATTCCTCCTCTTGCCCATCGTCTTGGACATCAACTGGGGTTGGTTGCCACTGTTTAAACTTTGGCACAAACACTGGAGCGTTGATCCATTTCAGAGGATCAATCGTGAAACTGGTACTGGGTCCTGGGTCTGCCGCAACTGCGAATGAAGCCGGACCGGACGGTATGGATTCGACGTGTGCATTGCGGCAGGACGTCCCATAGCGACAGGTGCCCAGCTTGAAGAATTTGCAGATTTCCTGCGCTGCGGCAGCCGGTGACGAAGAGCCGAGCGTCGACGAGGACGACAGTGACGACGATGATGACGAGGGACCAGCTACCGAAAGCGATGAACTGACAACGGCATCCAGCAGGGCCGTCGGCGAGTCCATGGTCGTGTTGGATTGGTGTCTGTAACGGGACAGGAAAAGAGAACGTGAGTTTGATATGTTTGATGTTTCTGCAGTTTTGTAAGATTTTCTGCAACATTGTTGTTAGATATTACCCATGAACAACGTTTGCTAAGACAGAGGGGGTTTTGGACATTAAAACTCCAACGATACACGATGCAATCTGGTTTTAAAACTTCTTTTATTTTGCGATATACCGTACAGTACAAACATGCGATGCATGGTAAAACCATAGAAGTTGATCAATCAGTGTGTATGAATATGACTACCCCTATTAGCATAAAGCCACGTGGCATTAGGGCGTTTAACACACTGACATTTGGCATAAGGGCATTTGATATACAATACTTTTCACAATGGTCGTTTGACACAATGGCCATTTGGCATAGCATGCACACAAAAAAATATGATGGTAATTTGTCATAACGGTAAAAAAAGATCAAAAGTTAAAGACTAGTACCCATTATGACGGAAGAGCATGATAAAACATATGTTCTAAAAAGGGAAGAAGCATTCTCAATAATAGTATAATTATAAAAACAGAAAGAAGTAAGAAGTGGGGCCGCCGCCCGAATATTATGTTGGGAACATGAACAGACCCTAGCTATCAACCGATCGGTTCCAACGCTAGCACAGCTGAGCTCACTGGTAGCAGCTAGCTTTGGGTTTTGCTACCAAAATCTAGTTTTCGGTAAAATTAAAACCAAAATTTCGGTAATCTTATCTTAGCATGTAGATGAACATCTTCTTGTCCCTCGCACGATTTTCACATCATCGCGGGGTGACGTAAGACGCTTCCTCTCACGACCTGATTTATCTGCCACACATCCTTATTGTTCGAATTTCTTCCATATCTTCCTGCAAGCATTGTTTTAAGCTTAAAGCATACTTAGCAGCAGTCTTCCGGAACGATTCATGGTTCTGGTGCTCCCAAACGATGAGATTATGGATTTTTAATGGAATTTGCATAGTTTCCATTCCACACGAATAATAACCACAAACTAGTGAAACACAAAACAAGAACCATGAGAGGAAATGTTAATCTCATCAACTGGGAAACGAACAATACACGGTAAAATATAACTAGAAGGAAATGAGCACTTTTTTTCCAGGTCAAAAACAACCCCATTTCCAATTAAAAAACAGCTCAATTTTGTCCCACTCAGATATCGCACCCATCGCTTCAGTGCAGTCAAGTGCACCGTTGAAAAGCTCTGCTGGAAGCGGCCGAGATAACCGACAGGATAACATACATCTGGCCTGACACAGAGGATGATGTGCATCAGGCTTCTGAGCATGGTTCTTTAGCAGCAGGCCCATCCCGTGCAGGTTGTAGGCCTTTTTCCATTGGAGTCCTTGTCGGATTGCACCTTCACGATGTTGGTCTCCTGTGATAGCCTCATGGGTCCCCCATTACGGTTTCAGTCGATCCGCATTCCGAGAAAATGTCGTAGTTCGCCACAATCGGCCATTGCGAACACGGAGGACAGTTTCTTCTTTAGCTGGTTGATAGTGTCCAAGTTTCTTCCCGCAATCAGAAGATCATCGACGTATAAGATGATATACAGCTCGTCACCATCGCGGTACTTCTGGTCCCAACAACGTGGCGATTGCTTTAGTCCGTAAAGCGACTTTCGCAGCATGCAACCCATCCTCGGTGCTGATTCCACAACCTTCTGGAGCAGTGATGTAGTTTCTTTCAGATCGCCGTGCAGGAATGCTGTCTTCACATCCATCTGGTGAAAGAAGAAACCTTCGTGGACGCCTACCGCAAGGATGATCCTGATTGTCGCGAGCTTGGCCACTGGAGCGTACGTTTCTTCGTAGTCCAGGCCCGGTTTCAGGGCATGGTACCAGCTTCCACACCTGGTTGCTTTCTATTGCTTCCAGTTCGTCCTGACTGGATTTCAGCCACTCATCTCGATCGTCCCGAGTTAGCACATCTTGGTAGATTTGAGGAACAACTAGGGAGGAGGAAAATGCGGCAGAGATTGCTCGGTAGCCAGAAATATAGTCCAGAAATTTACCTGGAGTCCTGCGCTCCCGTTCACTACGCCTCGACGACTCGCCATGCGGCCCCGCGTCTTTCTTTTTGTGAAGGGAGCGCAACGGGTGTAGATCCAGTAGGCTCGTCCTGTTCTCGAAGTTGTCTTCACTTATGTCTGAATCTTCTTCTTCGACGGCATGCTTTTCTGCATCAAGCACTTGTGGTTTAGCTTCCCCCGCTTGCTCGTACGAAGGTAACACCGATAACTGTTTCTCCTCTTTTGTAGGCACAGATGAGTACGGAAAAGACATCTCATCGAAACGGACGTCACGAGCAATAACCACCTTCCTGTTTCCAGAGTCGGTACCCATTGGGGGCATAGCCAATCATGATAAGTTTCTGTCTTTTGTTGTTCAACCTTTTGCGGAGTTGCGCAGGAATCCACGCATATGCCTTGCAGCCAAAAACCCGTAGCTTTGCAAGATCCGGCTTGGATCCAATCCAGCATTCTGCCTTTCAACACTGCTGCTGACAGACTGTGGTTTATCAAGTACACTGCTGTAAGAGCTGCTTCGTTCCACATTGACTTCGGCATTGATGAATCAATCAGCATGGTCCTCACTTTTTCTACGAGCGTCCTGTTGAATCGCTCAGCCATGCCGTTTTGCTGAGGCGAGTAGGCTTCAACATGGACGGTGGCTTCAACATGGATACCCTCTGTCCTGAAGAAATTTGTCTGCATTGTAGATCAATATTCCCTGCCTTGGTTCACAGTCAGCTTAGAGATCCGCATACCGAACTGAGCAGTCACCACCGCTTCGTATTCCCGAAACTTTTCGAAGACATCCGGTGGATCAATTGGGCGGCATACATAGGAATGCACCCGCTCGAGGGGTCCCTTCGCTCTTTCACGTGCTCCCCTGGACACAGGCGTCGCAGAATCGAATCTGTCCAGGCTTGAAACCCACACCGGTCGCAATATCCTTTTGCACGATCTTGGCCATGCCACTTTGGCCGAGATGGCCCAGGCGACGATGCCAAAGCTCGTTTTGATCTACCGTAGAGATTACCCTTCATCGATACCGTCGCAATAACAACACCGTCCTTCTTCAGAACCGCCTTGTTCTGCAGAAACAGCACCTCTAAACCGGTAGTCGCTAATTTCTTGATCGAAAGAAGATTGTCACGGAGATCGGGCACGTACACCGCTTGCCGCCCATTTGGAAGCACGCCATGGTTACTGTATCCATTAATCACACCTTCTTCTTTCGCCGTCAGATTTTGTCCATCCTTATTCGACCGAGTCGAAAAACGTTCTGACGTTCACCAAATGGTCGGTCCCTTCGGAATCCAGTTTGAACTGGATAGTAGTGCCAGCTGACTTTGTCACACCATAATGACTTACCATGAAGCTGACCGCATTTCGTACTGCAGCAGCATAAACTTCTTTCTGCTTATAGTTCTTCTTCATGTGGCCCACTTTGCCGCATTTGTGGCATTTGCCTTTGAATTTCTCGCTTCACTTGCTGTGCTGGTTGCCTGCAAACGCCGCTGGTTTTTACTCCGTTGATCAGCACGTTTCTACTCTTCCGCCAGGAGCCTTTGCTTGACGACATCCTATGTGAGATCATCCCCTTGATGTTCTCGAGTGCCGTTACCGACGGATCGTACGAGTCCAGCAAGCTCAGTAAAAGCTGGGACTCGGAACCACCATTAGCCAGCTCTGTGCCAGCCGTTTTTAGTTGCCACACCAAATCATCGAATACCAGTAGATGAGACCGCATCGAAGCTCCATCCGTCGCCATTCGCAGACGTCCTAGTTGCTTCCTCAGGAGCGTTTGACTGGCCACCGACTTCTTCGCAAATACTTCACAGAGGCTGGTCCACATTAACTTCGCGCTGCGTTTGTCCCAGACAACTTCCAGAACTTCATCAGCCAGGAAACCAACTCTTCACCTTCCGGTCTGCTTCTAGAAACGTCTTCTTCGCCGCTTCTGGACGCCAGGAACATCTTGACGCGGAAAACTCCAGTTCTCGAAACCCAGTCCGCCAGAATACTGGAGAATTCCGTGCGCAGTTTCCTTCGGGGTGCCCAGAACCTCTTGTAGGTAATACTCGCAGAGCAGGAAAAGCCGGGTTATAGAAACGGTATTACTAATTCATTATATTGATCTTGGCGGTAGAATATAGACTAACAGCGCTGGGTGAATACTAATAACTTCTGCAACGAATTTGTTATTTAGTCCTTGCCATGGTATCTCGGACGACGTCGATTGTACTATCGTTCTATACTAGCTATTTTGTTTTTCAAAATCAAACTAGGAATAAACCCTATTAAATGCATCGGCAGCAGCACGCAAGGGTTCGTTCATGCCATAAAGATGATTACGAGGCACAAAGTGAATAGTTTCGTTGTCGCTCGATGCTCGATCTGGGCATAGAAGCTCAATTGATTGAGAAGTTCCGGAGAGTCAATTTCAACGGTGATCAACTTAGCCGCAAAATCAGCTTGTGATCAGATTCCAATCAAACGACACCGATCTTCGTAGGCAGGAAGGTATGCTGTGCGCGTAACGAACAAACCAACGCTGCACAGACTCCAGCCTCGCAATCCAACAGCGTTGATAAGGACTTCACCCCACGAAACTATTTTTCCATTATTGAGCGCACTAACGAACAGTACGATGATTTCAGACACAGAGGGTCCCGGAAGTCTTCAAATATTTTGAAAATAAATCGAAGTTGCCGGTGTGCCTTCCCTCCCCATTGCTGAAAAGCTGCGCCTCGGATAGAGTTGTAATAACTAACACCAACTCTATTGGAGGAACCGGGAGGGTCGACTAAGGTTCTGCACTAACATTATCATTACTAACACAGAACCCCAAGCCAACGTTCAGCAGCTTATGATTTCCAACTTATGCTTCTTATCTCCAATCTAAAAAAAAATATTTTTCTTGTTGTTTTTCAGCATATCTATTATACATCTACTCTTAGCCCCATTTGCACTTTTGTTCTATCAGATTATAAAGGTAATTAAACTACCATTATTCTATAGCTTTCTAAAATTAATTCAATTCTCGTTCACCTTTATCTATTTCTTTGTATTTTTGTAGTAGTTTACTAACAAAATTAACCCTTAAGATAAGGCGTTGTGATATTATCACCATATATTTAAAATTTTCCATTTATATCTCTTTTCCGGTTTTACGTGCGGAGACATCATGTAAAAATGGAACATATAAGATACGATATGGAAGCATACTTGTCAAAAAAAAATCATCAGTGACGGACACTGTTTGTTTTCTGCGTTGGTGCTTCAGCAGTATATCACAAGGCAAGGAAACCAAGAACACCGAACGAAGATCATGGAGTCACAGTGAAGTGTAGTGGAGCATCTGAGAAACCACATGAAAGACTTCAGGGAATCCTTAGCAGTAACAACTGAAGAGATGCCTCACTTGGGTGCAACATTGGAACTCAGGACTAGTAATTTTCTAAAACGTCTAGCTGAGACCAACGGATGGGGAGGGGAAGAGACTATAGCTGCGGCAGTCGAGATCTTCAGAAGAAAAATAGAGGTGTATCGCAAAGACGGTCCTATCGTGGTGTTTGGTGAGAATATGGAGTTCTAAGAATTGCAAACCGGGCAGCATTCAGGAGCAGACGCAACCCGTCAAGGAATCACTATGACAGTGTGGTGCCATAACGGTGTTCTTTTCTCTGGAATCCGGCAAGCAACATCAGACGGCATTGACCACAGCAGGGCTTGGAAATCATTCATGATACTACTGAACAATAGTGTGTCAGACTGCCACCCGTTCGTGAACATAGCATCGCAAATTCGTTCAGATTCAGTAACTGTAACCGAATATGAATATTCGGTGGCTGTTGCACTGTCTGAATACTCGAAGCGATGACCCATACTTGTCGCTTGTACACACTGATCGATGATGATCGCTGGGCACCGGCTTCAGTGATTACACACAGCTTTGAATCGCCCGTGCCTTTGTTCTTCTGAGAGAGGAACGGAGCACACAACGGAGCAAGCAAAGAACGAGGCACAATTTACGACCGATGCGGCATATTGAGATTAATTTCTGGTCAAATATTTTAGTTTTTTTAGAGGGATTTTGGAATTTACTGTAGGATTGGAGCCAATTATGTTACGTTTTTAGCGAACATGGGATTATGAAAAGTGTGGCAAGCAATTCAAAATAATAAAATACCTGTCAAGGAGAAGGGAGGTTTTTCAGCATTTCCTAAAGTTGTTGTGATGTGATTATACGACTATTCTACAATGATCAAAACTGATAAATCTAACTGGATGTATTTTTGTATCATACATATACTATGCATGCTCGCTTGTATCCATTTTACTATACTTATTTCTGTAGCATATTTTGACCATTTTTGGGGCCATCGTTCGGGGAATAAGGAAGAAATGTAAGGAATATGAGACAGGACATAATATCATGATACACAGTGCGGCAGAATGAGAGTGTGCCCTGTCCTAGTAATAAATCAAAAATCGCGAGTACAGGATGTTTGAAAAATTCTCGATCGGTGATATTTACGCAGCTACAATAATAGTACAATAATTTTAAAAGCAACAAATATTGATTATAGGCAGAAAGACGCCTGGCAAACATTTAGTCATTAACGAATAATGTACTGCAAGTTTAAGTACCATCAATGCCCATAAATACGTCCCATTATCATAGGGAATAACGCATTTTAGTAAGTTTTTGCTTTTGTAGGATGCATTTCGATGATATTTCTTATTTTATCTTAGCGTAAAAGCTTATGCTTTTTTATTACGTATTTAGTAAAATCCCATATTAATTTTGAATCGACTTAAGGTTGAAGGACTCATCATCAACCCTCAGTAATCATCAAAAAATCTAAAGCAGTTTTTTCGTTTGATATTGAAAATCTGGAAATTAAAATGTACTCCCGGTGGTCCGCTTGGCGAGCACAATACAGTGATTACATTTTCACGAACTATGTTTTGATTTTGAAAGAAAAACTGCTTTCGAAATTTCGACGATGACTGAAAATGGATGATGAATCCTTCAACCTTAAGTACGTTAAATACAACAGTCGAATTACCATTTGGATGAGAAAATCTTCAACAGTAATTCAGTGGAATTTATTAGTTACTTGTTCTCTTTACGCGGTTCAACTGACGGACTCCCTTAATGAAGTCACAAAATATATAAATAAATATCTATTACAACAATAGTCAGCCTGGCATTAGAAAAGGCTCCAACAACTTCTGTGAAGACATTGCTAAGAAGGATTTGCGGTTATTAACAATATCGTTCTATACAGACAAGTTCGCCTTTCTATTATGCTCAAGGCGGACATAAAGTTAGAACGAGAAAAACTCATTTTTGAAAAAAATTTCAAAGGGAAGTTTTTACTCAAATCAATCGAAACTTTTTACAAATTACATTAATAACATTTAAATTTAGTAGATGAATTGAAAAAAGTTAAAAAAAAATTGCACTTGTGGCGTAAATTTTTAAAAAATCCACATTTTTACATACGCTACATTAAATTCATCAACAAATCCAATAACATCAATATCGTATAAATTTCAACTTTCAATAGCCATCAAAATACGATAAGGTACTTTTAATTACTTTAAATAATCTTCAAATAATATCGAATACTTTGAACACACACTTAATACGTCTGAGTATAGCCAATTCTTCTAAAAATATTATTGAGTGTTTTGAATCATCTCGAAATACTTTTGAATTATATAATTCCTCATGAATTTGAGGAGTACTTTTGAGTTCTAGGAATATTTTACTAGAACTTCTAAATCTTCCAAACATATGTTGAGTACAACACTCTACACGCTAAGCTTAGTTTACCTATAATCGCAAAAAAGTGCCAATACTCATTTACAGATAAATTTGACTATATCCATATTTCAGTAAATTTGTATGGGAAAAAATTCTCAAATACGGAAGGTAGTAACGTACCCAAAAATGGGTATATGCACTTTTCGCGATTATGGGTATTCTTCACCCAAATTTGGATAAACTGATCTTAGCGTGTACACTGATAGGCAAAATAAAGTGCCCACCTTATCGTTTTTTCAATTTCTCTCATTTACTTGGTTCAAATAGAAGTTAACACACTGTATTTTTTTATTATCTAATTGTTTATATTCTTTTTATGTTTCATATATGGAATACTGCAAAAAAGGAGTTTTACTTAAAGAAAAAAAAATCAATTTGCGTTGAAAAAAAACAGTGACAAAATCAAGTGCCCACTTCATTTAGGCTACAGAAAACATAAATTAAAGTAAAATAAAAGCATCTCAATAATTGATGTGTCCTCCTTTGGCCTTCAGGACCTCCTGCAGGCGCTTCGACATGCTCTCGGCCAGGTTCTTTAGGTGCTGTGGATCTAGCTCTTCCCAGGCGCGCTCCAGGGCTTCAAATTAGTTATTTTTATTGGTAACATCAGTTTTGTCAACCCTGGCATCGAGAATCGCCCACAAATTCTCGATGGGATTGAGGTCCGGACTTTGTGGAGGCCATTCCAGCGGTTTGATCCGACAAGACCGGAAGAAAGACTTGGTCTTCTTGACAGTATGCTTCGGGTCGTTGTCCTGCTGGAATACGAACTTCTCTTCAAGGCCCGTCTGAATCAGCGAAACCTCCAGATTTTCTCGCAGGATGTTGATGTAAGAATCTGCCGTCATTATCCCGTCGATTTTCACAATGCTTCCCACTCCACCCCACGAAAAACACCCCCAGACCATCACATTTCCTCCTCCATGCTTCATGGGGTTTCCTGGATCTCGCGGACAGTTACTTTCAGGTTCTTCTTGACTTCGCGCATGATCTTGGTATCCGTTCTCGCATCCGTTTTTCGCTTCCTGCCTCTGCCAGGGCGATCCACCACTGATCCAAACGTTTTAAGCTTCAGAAGAATTTTGCCAACCGCTGCCTTACTGATACTGTACTTCTTAGCGACAGCCCGGTGCAATTTACCGTTTTGCACATCACGAACGACCAATTTTCGGATACACAAGGGAACTTCTCTCGAAAGCACTGCGTTCTCCATTTTTTTTCAATTGAATCAAATGCGATCACCAGGTTGAGCCGTTTGCTTCGAAACATGTCAAACATATCGATTTTTGAAGTGGGCACTTTATTTTGTCACTGTTTTTTTTTCAACAAAAATTGTTTTTTTTTTTCTTTAAGTAAAACTCCTTTTTTTCAGTATTCCATAAGTGAAACTTAAAAAGAATATAAAAAATAAAATAAGAAAAAAAACTACACTGTGTTTACTTTAATTTGAACTAAGTAAATGAGAGAAATTGAAAAAACGAAGAGGTGGGCACTTTATTCTGCCTATCAGTGTACATACAGTGCTCTGCATGCTCCTCGCATTTCACCGCACTTTGAATCAAGTTTTCTTTCGAATTGAGGACTTCAATTTGAATATCCCACAAAAATTGAACACGCGATGCTTTTACGACGACTACGGAAATTGTGAGAATCGTAAATTCTTATACACAAAATCTGTTCGATAAAATTTCAAACAGCTCATAAGTTCGGTAAACTTAAAAATAATTCTTAACAATTAAAGAAAACATAAATTCTTCTAAAATTTACACTGAATACTTCATTCTAACATTATCTATTATTAAAAATATATAACATTTTTATAATCTTCCTTGCTTTTCATGTGCTAAAAGTTTACTGACTTTTTGAGCTACAAATACAAGTACAAATTTACCGACCTCAGTATAAAAACAAAGTGTGTACAGCAGAACTGAATTCAATGATGGATTAAAGCTAAACTAACAAAAGTATCCCCGGTACCGAATACTACCAGATGGAATCCTTTCATAGAATTAATGCAGGTGTTGCTGGATTGACCGAATGGCAAACACTTTTTCGGTTCTATGTAACATTATTATATAATCTAAATTTTAATATTAAAGAGTATAATTCATATTACCAAATTACTATACAGCGAAATATCGTCAGATGGGCAATAATTACGAAAAACAGGATCGCCCTTTGATCGTGTGCCTTTATTTCCTATCGGTGCAAAAACGGACGCTCTTTCCGTCGTCGGTCGATTAAGTCTGAGCTACTACTGCGGTCCGTCCCAATCTTGTAACAGCTCAGCTTGCCAACCAACTATAGCACCTGAATCACTGACTTCGTCGACAGGAGTGCTGTGAAAGCCGAACGTATAGTTAATCAATTTTAATTTTTGAGCGCCCGCCTTGAATCCACGTAACCCAAACAAAACAAATCTTTTAAGGTCTCATGTAACCATTTACTGCTGTAAATAAGTTACCTGCCTAGCCCCTTCCAAACGATGATGTGACCCATTTACTTCGAGCTATCCTCGAGTAATTGCCACCACACTTTTACTAAAATCAATAATAAAACATTGTTAATAACAATATTGAATATCGACTCCGCAAAGTTTTACACATGCCTGAGCCTAACAAATAAACGAACTGATTAAAAAACATTTACTGCTGTGCTGTGAAGAAATTAAGTTATTTTACAGCATACATTTCCAATAATCTGCACTAAACTGTTTTTCTCATGAGTTATATTCGCCAACTGTAACAGCCGGTGACCCATCGTATTCAGAATCAGCAACATACACAGAATGTGAATGGATCAGTTATTGTACACCAAATGAAACTAGTGGGCTCCGACTCATGCATAATCGTTTTGTCCGCTGAGCCACATTTTTATCGTCTCCTTTTGTGTCGTGATCCGTATTCTTCGGCGAAGCGCATTTGCCAGTATAGTAAATGACGCCTGTATGTTCGCAAAGCAAACGCAGCATGTGATTTATTCAGTGACACCCAAAATGGGAAAGCCCTGGACCACAGCTGCCGAAATTCTTCTTTTACTATGTGAGCAGCTGCAGTGGTTAGCTATTCTTTATCTACGACCGTTTCCAGACACAGATCTAGACACTTGAAGTGAGTTATAACAACAATATTAATGCAGATGCAGATGCGTTAGAGGGAATGTTAATGGAGTTTTTTTTTTGTAGATTCAAAACACCACAGTAAAAAGATCATAAGTCGTTGCGGAATGACAAATTCTGTCGCCTTCTTAATTGCCGGTTTAGAGGCAAAACCAATTTCCACATTAAGGGCTGAGGAGGTCGCAGCAATCCGTGCTTCTAAACTGACGTGTTTTGTTTTTGCTGCGTCGTTTTCGTGAACAAAAATCAGTTACATCAGTTTAGTTTTGTTTATTAGTGGTAGTATTGTGAAATCCGGACATAAATGATAAAGTTTGAGTGTTTGTCCGCTTTGTCGCGAGGGAATCGATAATTATTTGCAGTTTTGAAGTTCGTTATAGAGTCGCCTCATAGCGGGGATTTGATATTGGCAGTGTGTAGTGAAAAAAAAAGAAGACCAGTGCATGTAGAAAACAGCCATTTGCCCCATTTGCTTGTCAGAAGCAGCAAAAGAAGACAATGCGCATGCGTGAAAGGCTGCCACATAATTTCAGAAGCGTTTACCACGTAGTTGTGTAGGTTCCATATCTATCGGGCGGATTGTCAACGTCAATTTTTGCGCTTATTTCGTCGCGAGTGCATGAAGCTAATTACGAATCAACGTCGAGAATTTTCATGTTTACGAATGAACAAGCGAGTGTAATTATGGAAGCGGCCATGGGTGAGATGTATCTGACTATAACTCTATTTCTATAACTATAACTATAACTATAACTAAAACTATATAACAATAACCTTATTTTTAAATTATACCAAATACGTGCCTGGTTTGGAAATTGAACATTTCCAAATCTGGAAGTGTGTTGCAGTGCCCTTATCGGTAATGTTTACATGCGGGGCTTATTGTATGTGAAAGTAACTTCGGAATGGACGTGACTCTCCAGACATTCTGAAATGGATTGCTGGATCAGCAGTAGAGCTATTGAGCTGAGGGGTTGTTGTAAGCAGATTTCTTCCATAATACCATTGCCGGCCAATGAGTGTTAGATTGTACACCCACACACACACACACACACACACACACACACACACACACACACACACACACACACACACACACACACACACACACACACACACACACACACACACACACACACACAAACACACACTTAGGATTTTTTTTTGCAGTGTTCGGTGGTTTTTTTTGCCGGACTTTCAACAGGTGAACGTTTGGTAGTCCGATATAAGTTACGTAGCGTTGAAAATATTCTCGTCTTTCCTGTTCCGTTTACTTTAAGTTTCGTTTGCACGTCACGAGTTATACACGAATTCACTAAACTTGATTTTAACTTTAATTTTTTCTTTCTTCATTTATCTTTTAACGCTTGCCATTCTTAAACTAATAGCTTTATTTCGTGACATTTTTATATTCTACACATTCGCACACTTGTGCCTGACCCTAGAAGCATTCATATTTTCTGTTGGTTTAAATCGGAATCAAAATTTTAAATAATTATACTGTACATCTCCGGTCAACCGGATGTCTGGAGCATTAACCGGAAACAACATCTAAAATCTTATGGTTATCAAAATGATATCCCTACCTAAATTCAGCGTTCCGTTTATCAAAACGAACCATGCTGCTAACCCTACCCCATATATCCAACATCCCAGTGAGTTCTCGTGGAAGTGCAGAGGTGTTCTCGGCCTCCATCAAAGCGAGTATCACGTCAACAAACTCCTACCCTATCCTTATTTGACCTGCATGGATGCGGCCGGCGCTGGTATTGTTTTTTCAAGTTCTAGATCGCCAGTTTTTACACATTGAGGATGACTGTTAGTCCCAAACATCATCTGTTGGTTCTCTGTGTAATAACAGCCGATCTGGCAATAACAGAGTAGCAACCGCAAGCAGTCAATCATGCTCATGCTCAAAACCAATTTCCACATTAAGGGCTAGTAGAAGATTTTATTTTTTTAGTACGAAGGAGATTCGATCTGGGCAACGAATCGACCATTGGTGCAGGCGTGAAGATAAAATTCAGCTTTGGTCCCAGCATCTTATCGTGTACCGCATTAACCTCAACAGTAACCCTTTTGATCGGAACACTGACGAAATTCGGATTGACATCGTCCACAAATATTCTCAAATAGAGCAACATTTGTAGTGCTCTTCTAGCACCTTGCTTCCTCGAACTCATACAAGTTCTAAGATGTTCTGTATACTTCTAGCAAGTTTCGTGAAATTCTGAGAAGTTCCTAGAGAGGAAGATCTGCAAACTTTTGAAAAACTTCATGAATTTCAGGACAGTTTTCTGAATTTATGGGAAGTTTATACTATTCTGTAAAGTTCCTTGAACCTTTGGGAAGTTCCCTAAAATTTGGAGTAGTTTCCTGAACATCTCTAGTAGTTCTATGAACTTGTTAAAAACTCCCAAGCAAATCTGATGTTTTCTGAACTTCGGGGAACCTCCCTGGATTTTATGATAGTTTTCTGAACTTCTGTAAAAAATCGTTTTCCTTTGGGAAGTTCCCTGAACTAATGTGAAGCTTCTTGAATGTATGGAGAATTTCCTGAATTTCTAATAAAAACAATCTGAATATCAGGGAAGTTGCCTTATTTTTTAGAATGTTTCCTTAACATCAGGGAGAATAACAAAACCTCGGAGAGGTTTCCTGATTTTCTAAGAAGTATACCAAGCCTCTGATAAGTTCCTTGAGTTTCTAGATAGTTCACTGAATTTATACGTTTTTTTTCTAATTTTTGGGAAGCATTTTCGTTTATCAGTTTCTTCACCTCTTCCGGTGTTGGGGGGCGGCAAATACTGCGGGTCGTTAGTCTCCAGGATAGAATTGCAGAAACTCCTCAAGATCACCAACCCTCAAGTTTTCGTCTAGAGAACTAGCTGAGAAACCGTACGCCAACATCCATTAGGCTGCAGTGTACCTTTGTAATGGATTAGGATCAACATTTCCAGCTGCATCGCAACAGCTGGAAGAAGCCATCAGTTGACTCTAGTTGTCGCATAATCTCCAGGAACAACAGTAAAAATGATCTGGTCAAACCAATCCAAGGCAAAAAGTTTGCGAACAATCTGCGGTCTCTGAAAAAATCAAAACCTCTGATCTCTGGACGTTGAATCATTGACAGAATGATAGGTGTTGGTGAGTTTAATAACAAGAAATACAACACCGGTGCGGGGAACGCAAAGTTGGTCTATTTGAGCTGGTTCTATTCATGTTTGCTGATACAAATCAAGTATGAAGTTGTTCCAAAAATAAACCACCACTGAAGATGCCCTAAGTGGTAAATTTTGAACAAGCTGAACAAAACCAGCAGAATATGATCCACATGCAACTCTTTTTGTCTTAGCCTTTCCTTGAAAAAAATCTGTACGACTTGCATGCCGCAGCTAACGATGTTGAGGACTTCAAACCCAGGGCTGGCTTGCAGATCGCTGATTTTCCCAGTCAATTACTTGAACGCCATCCAGTTGACAACCGCGTCATCCATATAGCAATGAGCTATCTTCTTCAGTAATGCTGGTAAAAGTAAAACGCTTCTCAAATCATTTGAAAAAGGTGTGAGTATGGTTCGATCCATATGACAAAAATTCCCGATGATTTTGGATTCCCGCATTTTTCCCGCATTTCCCGATTTGCCCGAGTCTGTGGCCACCCTGCATATAGGACCAAATGCATCACAACTACATATTGGAATGGATTCGCTCTGGAATAAATTCGCAACAATCGTCGCGACTAGCTCAAAAAGGAAATACATTGATCAATGCTGGTTGGAACGCAAGAGGATGGAATGCAATTGATAACCACTTCATAAGCAACAGATACTCGAAAATAGCAATACAGGAAACCCGCCTTGCACAATGCACCGCAGAGATAACAACTTACATATGAAACTATAATTTAGAAGAAAAAATAGTAATCTCCATTTAATTCCAACTACCTTTGCTTATCTTCGACAGATACGCGTATTTCGTCTACAATGTGCAGACTTCTTCAGTGTCTCGTACTAATAACTCGACAGTCGAGTTATTAGTACGAGACACTGAAGAAGTCTGCACATTGTAGACGAAATACGCGTATCTGTCGAAGATAAGCAAAGGTAGTTGGAATTAAATGGAGATTACTAATTTTTCTTCTAAATTATAGTTACAAGTATTCCACTATACAGCTCAAACCCTCTAGGATTCAACTTACATATGGTTTAATGTAAATACAGAAGGATGCTCCCCTGAGAGAATTGGCGGAGGCACGGCCATTGTGGTGGCAAAATGTATCATCCAGGAGAATAAGTTCCGAAGAATCAGCAGCAACTCTTGCTAATATATGTGCGAGAGATTTGGAGAAAGTGTGAAAATGGTGTCAACATACGCTAGAAGTGGTACGCAGGCTGAAAAAGAGGAGTTGAGCATCTTGAGAGCATGTATGCAAAATTTGCGAGGAAAGTTCCAAGAACGCATTATTATAATAGGTGATATGAACGCAAGAATTGGAAAGAACGACCTGTCTGAAGATGACAATTCACCAATTGGGAACAACCTGCTGATTATCTAACCTTTAGCACATCACCATCAGTTAATATCACCTGGACAAATGGTAAAACTGAGTCCCAATTGGATCACGTTTTAATGACAAACATGCCCTTTATGCGAATTCCCAAAATCAGAGCCTAATTCGACCCAGTAATTATCAGCGATCATAAAATTGTCGCATGCACCTTAAGGCGGGGTACAACTCCTCCATCACAAACAGACAGAAATCGAAGCCAGTCGGAAAACCCATCAAGACATTAAGATTTTATTTGGAAGTACCGTAAGGTCGCTATCCACCGCTCATTTAACAAAGTGTCTCAACGATTCTCCGCTTAAAAGGCGATCTTGAGATAAATTTTTATTGCAATTTACTTTATGAGCAAAGCAAAACTATTGTTTTTGTAGAAAAAACATTGAAATGCAATAAATAAATGTTAATACTGAAATATTGTTATTGTTATTGTTATTGTTATTGATCAATCCCCACCCTGGCAGGCAACTACCCGCCGATCTGCACTTAAGCTGAGTGAGGACCTACTCAGCCTAAGCGTTTGTGCATACTAATCCGTATAGCATGCCGCCACTTTCACTAGCAGGCCCCGTTGTCCCATTAGCTTCCGTGCATTGGTTAGGGATAGGAGGAGATTGATAGGGAAAATTTAGAGAGTTGTGACTGAAAAGAGACAAGCATAAGGAAAAACAAAACAAAACAAAATCAGGACCCTAGATATTGTCTTCAAAACCTGGTAGAAATAAGCGATTTGATGCCTGAAAAGAAACAGAACTAAGAACAAAGATACAAGCGAAATCCTTGTAGTCCCCCGGATGTTTCAAGAGCTTAGCCATTTATCTGAAAAGATATTAAGAGTTATTGTCTTACCTGTCTAGTAAAATATAACCCACTAACAAAGTGTGTTGGTGGTTCCTCACTAGGAAAACATTCCATTTGGATCGATCTATATCAACAGTAAGGAAGATATTGCAGCCAATCACACAATGGGATAGTGGTTCACCCGTTCTAAGATGGCGGCCCGGCGATTTTGGCAAAGGAATACTATAGATCACAACTAAATATAATACCCGCCACAGGCCCACCACACCCGGCGAAGCACCAGTTCTCACCGAGAAGCAGCTTTATTGGTAATGATAAGAAAAACTAGTATCCTCTATCCAAAATCCAACCACCCCCACCGCCCATCCCGACAGACACGCGTATCCCGTCCACAATGCGCAGACCTCCCCAGCGCCGTGCACCAATAACTCGACTCGACTCGCGGCGCCGAAAAAAAAAAAAAAAACACCGAAAACTATAGATAACGCGCCAAACCCTATAAGAAAATTGTAAATAAGAGAGAATCAACGCAACTGTTCGCATTAGATGCTCGAAGCACTCTTCTTCCGTAAACTTTGAATATGTACAACTATACACCCAGACTTTCTCACAGAAACCTGCGAAATCCCACCAAACTCTCAACAGCCGAACGCTCGGCATCCCCACCTTAAGGCCCCGGCGAAACTTCTGTAAAGGCGAAGTTATCTGTAAAAATTTACCGGTTTTCGGTCAAATCCCACCGAAATCCGCCAAACCGGGCTACCGAAAGCTCAGCTGCCGAGAACCCGACAAAACATCCACAGACCTCTGCAAAAAAAAAAAATCCGAGTGTGCACATTCTACAAAAAACCCTACTACTGGAACTCACATCAGCAACAAGCACGTTGAGCGTCCCAAAGAGCAATCTAAACCGTAAATTACGATTGAAGGATTTTGTGGATTTAGCGTCCCTGGAAGCATCTCGTGCCTTCTGGCAACTTCACGCTTCTATTACTAAGCTCATCATTTTCGCACCACCCGGGGGAGACTTGGTCCTATACCCAATGATTTCATTATCTCCAATCCGCTCAACCAATCGCAATGTTTTGTGATATAGTGGACGGATTATTATAATTTGAGATAAATCAATGCAGACGTCTTCCAAAATTGGCAGATCGACAGGCAATCGGTGGAGACCCACCTGGTACCTCACATCAAGATGCTTAGAGGCGGACCGGAAGATTTGATGAGCTACCTCCCCCAAATAAATGTTAATACTGAAATATATATATAAAAGTGTTACCACTTTATGGCACCATTTACCGCTCATCCAAAGTGTAATGACCCATTCACCGCTCATGAATGATCCATTCACCGCTTATACCATTTTGCGTATACAAAAATAATGAAATTTGAATTTATGATTAAAAGGTTAAATTTATTTATCGAAATACAATGTTATACATAAGCCCCAATGGCAAATTCACACATAGCGTTTTTTTTTTAGGATTTTTTGATGTAGGTTTTTCGGCCTTCAATTTTTGATTGATTTTTTTCTCTTTCTTTTTCATTTTCTGCTCCTGTTTTTTCTGCTCTCTATCTTCTCTTCTCCGAGGCTTTTCGGTTTCAATCGCCTGCTTCTCTTGCTCTTTCGCGTTAAGGTAAGCAAGAAAGGTCTGACTTGTGGCTACAGCAGGAGGACGATATGCCTGTTTAATTTGCGATACCTTCAGTGATCCCTGCGTTTGACGCGGATCTGAGAACACGTCCTCAAATATATCAGTTTGCGTAACACTTGACGTAGGCTCCAATTCATATATTTTTGGGTTGACAGTATCATGAAGGTTCATCATATCTACAGGGTTTTGAAGAGCAGGAATGCAAGATTTTCCTGCTCCAAATAAGTACGCAGTTCATCAAACCGCGCTTTAATTTGCTCCCTCGTGATAGTTGCTCGATATCGTGCTAGGATGCTGGGCTTTCGGATCGATATTCCAGGGTGACGCTTTAAAAACAGCTTCACCCATTTTTTCCCTGGGATGCCGTTTTTGAAAGGAGTAGCCGTTTTTGTAAGTTTTACGAACTGTCCTACGCTGATCCGAAACTGTTTCATCGAAAAAGGAAATCCCGCTCAAGCGAGGAAATAGACCCATCCAACGATTTTCAGTTCTTCTTGAGCTGTCAACACGGACACTTTTCCGGGTTTTGAGCCAATTGGATATTTTCCCCGTAGTTTGTCCCGAAGAGTTCCAGCTGGTATTCCATATTGCAGTGCAGCTTGCCGGATGGGCACACCACATACAGCAACTTGCAAGGCATTTTGTAAGTCGGTCTCGGTATATAATTTTTTCCTTCAAATTAGATCCATTCTGCAAACAAACGAAACATCATGAGCGGTGAATGAACACATATGATGCAGATAGGGTACCATTTGCCGCTCATCATTTATTTCAATTTAGTGCTACCAAATATAATATTTTCGTAGAAAAAATACTTTGTTTACATAGTACATACCTAGTTCTTATCCGCTGATATAATTTATATCGAGAAACTACACAAACTATGCTTATATAACATAAATTTACAAAAGCTACTCTTGATCTGCCATATTAAAAACAAAGGTAACATGACGTTTAGCGGGGCGCACTCTAAGAAAAGGTTTTCTATGAAAATAATACGAAAGACACACAAAGAATACTTATTCGAATAGAAGCTATTTACATGTGGCAACATATTTTGCAAACTTTTGTTACAATAACTTACACGTTATTGAAAAGATATTCATTTTAAGATGAGATGAGCGGTGAATGGAGGTCGAGCGGTGGATGGCGACCTTACGGTATCAAGGAAAGATCAGGATACCCAACAGAAGTTTCAAAAAAACGTAGATCGTAAACTACTAAGAGGAGATCCCACAGACATCGAAAGCGCTTGGACTAAAATCAAATCATCTGTCGTCTCCGCGGTGAAAGAAACACTCGCAAGCTTCTAAACGCTACTTCCTGGCTCAACAAAAAAGGCTACAGGACAGGAAGAGTCCTGCTCTAAACAAAACTGCAAGCAAGAGCAGAAAAACAAAGGGGCAAACCAGGAACACTTCGCTGAGAAAGTCAACAAGATCCTGTTAGATATAGAGGAGGATAACCCCTTACTAAAATGGCCAAAACGTTCCGGTTTATAAAGCAAAACAAGAGACAGAAAGTATATCAGCATTCAAAAGTGGGACCACAGACTCAAAGAAATGGCAAACTCTATCGGGGAAAAAGATGTTGTTGCTTACTAAACTTTTATCGACTCCGACAGTGATGTCGCAATGTTTTTGCTCTGACACGTTTGAGTTGACGCAAATGGCTGTTGGATCATGGGAGCTTTGGCTTCGGGCGACACAAAGGGACATGTTCAGCAATTACATAGCGAACAATGTGTCTGAAGTAGCGTCGTCAATGCAATCGAAATCATCGATAGGTTGCCTATCGACACGGGAAATAGCAGCACAAATATCGACATGCGCGTTATCGAAGCTATTTGAACTTGTCATGATTGATCCGTTACTTTCTCACTGCAAGCATTTTTTGAGCGATTATCAGCATGGCTTCATGGCAGGTCGTTCCACTTCTACCAATATGCTCTGTCTCACGTCGTATGTAACTGATAGCATGGATGACCGAGCTCAAACAGATGTCATTTATACTGATTTGTCAGCTGCCTTCGACAAACTGAACCATGCTATTGCTATTGCTAAGCTAAGCCGACTCGGGATCAATGGCATTCTATTACAATGGTTTCAATCATATTTTACTGGTCGCCAACTTATGGTTGCTATAGGTGACTGTCGTTCCGATACTTATCCAGCGACATCGGGAATACCTCAGGGTAGCCATCTTGGACCGTTGATCTTCTTGCTCTACTTCAACGATGTTAACCTTGTCATTGTGGGACCTCGACTGTCATATGCTGATGATCTCAAACTCTACCTCCGTATCTGTTCCATTGCCGATTGTCACAGTCTTCAGCGTCAGCTACATGCCTTGGCTGACAGGTGCAACGTTAATCGAATGGAAGTGAATCCTACAAAACACTCAGTTATCTCCTTTTCTCGAAACAAGGACCCGGTCATCTTCAACTATAATCTGTCAGGGGTACATATTGAACGGGTGAGCTACGTGAAGTATTTAGGCGTAATTTTGGACTCCCGACTCACATAGAAGCAGCATATTTCATATGTGGTCGATAAGGCATCTAGAACGTTAAGTTTAATCTTTAGAATCACCAAAAATTTTGCCGATGTTTATTGCCTGATGTCATTATACTCCTCGTTAGTCCGATCAGTCCTTGAATATTGCTCTGCAGTTTATAATCCAAGCTACAACAATGGGGTTGAAAGAGTCGAATCCGTCCAACGCCGATTCCTGCGTTTTGCGCTCCGATCCTTTCCATTTGCCTAGCTACGAGGATCGATGCCAACTGATTCATCTGGAGCTTCTTTCGACACGAAGAGACACTGCCAGAGCTTTATTTATTGCCGATACCTTGCACGGAAGAGTGGATTGCCTAACCATACTCGAGCAAAGCAACCTTAATGTACGGCCGCGTGCATTAAGGAATAATTCGATGCTGAGTCTCCCTTTTCGTCGCACAAATCACGGAATGAATGGAGCAATTAACGGACTTCAAAGAGTCTTCACCAGGGTTGTCTCAGTATTCGGCGCAGATTTAGTCAGATTTACTCCGGCACAGTTAATCGTGATTAACAATTTTATGTTTTTAAGTTTTAATTATTAACTTGTATTTTAGATTTAATATTAGAATAACACCATTGGGGCTGATTGAAGCCTGTTGGTTGATTCAATTAAATAAATTATTAGTACGGCGGTAGTCGTACATCTGCGAACCATCGGCGTAGTTGTCAAACGTTATCGAATATGGGAGGTCAACCAAAACGTCCAAAGCTGGACAGTCGACGTCGAGGGAGATAAGCTGTTCAATCGCTTCCGTAACTTTATATGCATTACTAACTGCGCCGCTTACAAGGACGCGATCCAAAAACCGGGAATCTCTGTTCGGTACTCCGTTAAGCTGAGCCAAGCCACGGAAGGAAAGACCGTTGACTAACGCACAACCGGAGTTTGAAAGAACAGATTGAGTGTTGACTTCTAGAAATCCGTTCTCCGGTGCTTTCCACTTCAATTGCGGTAGATTGTAATTTCCAAACTACAACACAAAATCATTTAAAGCCAGGTTGGAGATAATTGAACCAATAGAATCCAGATGATCAAATGTGCAACTCATATTGTGACGTCGATCAGGGGATAGATAGATAACTCCGACGCGGATGATTCGACTAGGCGTCGAGATTTTAATCCATAACAGCTCAAGAGTTATCAAATCGTTCCTTATTCCTTTCTGTTCCCATTTGTTAATAACTAACAAAGACCTGTATTATGGAGGAAAATATGTCCATTTTTTCTAGATAGAGCTGGAAAAGGGCAAATCAGAATGCATCGATTTCCCTTAATCAATTTACACTCTTTTAAAGTAAGGTAAGAGCAACCTAAGGTCTAAGGTCCTCCCTAAGGTGCTCCCTTAGCTCAGTCGGTAAAGGCGCAGCTACAAAGCAACACCATGCTCCAGGTGGCTGGGTTCGATTCCCGGTCTGGTCTAGGAATTTTTCGTTAAGGAAAACTTCTCGACTCCCTGGGCATAGCGTATGATTGTACTAATGCAAAAATGGTAACTGGCATCGAAAGTTCTCAATTAATAACTGTGGAAGTGCATTTAGAACACTAAGTTGTGAGCAAGCAATAAGCTAATTGTGAAAGCAATAAGCTTGAAATGCTAAAGAAGAAGAAGAGCAAATTGCCATTTTTTCATCTTAGAATGCTAGATAGCAAACGAAATGTTTATCCTGTGGTGAAATCAATTTGCATCGAAATTCAAAGGATAATCCTCCAAAGAAGTTTACTAACACCTCCTAGCGTATCGAAGGGGGTGAGATCGTGAAAAAGTCTAGTCAACCTGTCCTAGGAACCACGGCCGCTCACAAGTTACGTATTTTCCGAGTTCCTATTTTCTCGCTGACATACACTCTTCCTACTCGAGTACTTTGGCACAAAAGTTTCACGAACACGTCCAAACCACCATATTATTGCACAATAGGAAAAGACATGACACTGATCGATTGAACTACCATGAAATTTGCTGAAAGACGCATTCGAGCTTACCACCTCCAAGGTACTTACTTTCCTATGGTTTTCTCGCTTCTCTGCGTACAGCTGTTTGACCAAGCCAAACATAGATCAGCGAACAGCAACGATGCAATCCTCGACCCGCACTCGTCCACCGTTCTCCAGCACCGCAGAAGGAAGAAGCTCAGCTGAGGTATAACATTAGACACACAGATATAAACAAAACAGGTGCTTTCGGACATTGGGGATCGATATCCTTCTAACAACAAGGGAACATAACGAATCCCAGGCAAGGCAAGATTGTCGGTCATTTGTCATTCTTCTCCTTAAGTTTTACTTTCAGCGTTAAATTTCCAATATAATAAAACAAACAAGACATGTTGTCAAAATGTCGATGCTTTTTTTTTCCTTTCTTTCTATCTACCTAGGTATAACTTGAAAGGCTAATCCCCTCCCGAGATAAGTGCAAAGCACTTCTTCTGGCCAGAGTGCAAAAATTATGAACACATAAAATGGCATAAAACTAAACGCCACTCACCTGATACCTGCTGCTTACGGATGTCCGCACGGGTCGCTATCCGAAGACGATGAATTCCACGGAGAAAACGTTCGGAAAATCCGGAAAATTAACTACGAAAAGACTTTTCCTCACTGGTACTTCTGCTACTATACAACACTAGGCATGGAGACGATTGAAAAATACGACGAATTCCGTCACACTTACAGCACAAACAGAAGTCTTTGTCGCACACACCTTCAGATCCAAGGGAGAGATAATTTTCACAACTTCAACCAAACTGCGGAGGATTCAATGAGAAAGATATACACACGCACTGATGCACAAACTGCAACGAAACGGTGCAGCAAACAAAAGATTGACAACCAAAGAGCAAACCCTCAGGAAACGCCTCAGCGCACCGTCGCAAAACTGCTCGAAGATTGAGCCACTGTTGTAAACTCGCACGGAAATAATCATTTACCCAGCGCTGAGTACTTCCTTTAATCAGTTTAACTTAACAGCTGGGTTATTCGTTAGATGAATAATCACAATTTTAAGAGAAACTGGGTAGAATTTCTCAAGGATGTGCTACGCACTGTTAAACGACTGCTTCCGTGCGGTTGTAAACGTGTGCTCACTTCAAAGAATCATGGCCGCAAAGAGTTTTCGAATTAACTAGGAGACCGGCACCGTGAAAATTCCGTTCAGTAAATAATACAGATAATAAACCGAACCGAATTATCAATTATCAATATTGCCCACTGCAGTACGAAGATGAAATTTTGAACACGTCAAATTTGGAAAAAAAAATTCTGTCTACTGTCTGGGAAGTCTTACTGAAACAAATGCCAACTATGATAAAAAAAATAAGTTTAAATTTGCCAGTAAACCATGAACTATTACCAAGGGGTAGATCGTTCAGCACACTTTTCTCTTGTGCTATTTTTTTTAGTGCGTCTACAAGCGTAGCAATGTTCTGACTGTTCCAAAATGATATCGAAACATTGAAATCGCATTTTCGAATGATAGATGCAGGCGAAGGACGATTTTCTAGAAACCAGATGATTATCCTTTCAATGTTGAACAACTAATGATAAGCCAAGTCAATTGACTTCCCGTTCAAATTCGAATGCATGCTGTATGAAAAATTTTAATCCCAAAATGGAATGCATATTGCATTGGAAAAGCCCTAGAACGCAAATCATTTGAAATTATGATGACAAACATTCCATTTTTCATCATTCGGTAAAAACCTCTCAATCGCTATCAGAACTGGTACCATCACGAATAGAGGATCGAAACCCGCTCGAAACCCCCTACGGAGTCACGGAAAAATATTTCCAGACTCCTTCAACTTTCGTGCTCCCGTTGTAATCTTTGCTCAACGGTCGAGGAAGTGTAATTCGACATAATTTAAAGTCGTGGGATTGTTTCGAAATATTCATAAATCGCTAATGCTCTACACAGTTTTGAAACCAACATCATATTAAATTATATTAAACTATTCAACTTCGTTCTGGAAGGTGTAATGCGACAATCCGGGGTACGATTTTCAAGAAATGTGGGCAATTTGTGTGCTTTGCGGACGACATGGACATTATCATCGCAAGAACATTTGGAACGGTGGCAGAGCTGTACACCTGCCTGAAACGCGAAGCAGCAAAGGTCGAACTGGTGGTGAATGCGTCGAAAACAAAGTACATGTTGGTAGGTGGAACCGAACACGGGCGGATCCGCCTAGGAAGTATCCTTCGAGGTGGTGGAGGAATTTGCCTACTTCGGATCCTTACTGACGGCTGACAAAAATACGAGTCGTGAAATTTGAAGGCGCATCATCAGTGGAAGTCGTGCCTACTACGGGCTTCAGAAGAAACTGCGGTCTAAAAAGATTCACCCCCGCACCAAATGCACCATGTACAAAACGCTAATAAGACCAGTGGTCCTCTACGGACACGAGTCATGGACCATGCTCGAGGAGGACCTGCAAGCCCTCGGAGTGTTCAAGCGACGCGTGCTAAGGACGATCTTCGGTGGTGTGCAGGAGAACGGTGTGTGGCGGCGAAGGATGAACCACGAGCTCGCTGTACTCTACGTCGAACCCAGCATCCAGAAGGTGGCGAAAGCCGGAAGAATCCATTGGGCAGGGCATGTTGCAAGAAAAACCCTGCAAAGTTTATACTGATCCGGTGGGCACAAGAAGGCGTGGAGCCCAGAGGCGCCCGACGACGTCACTATTGCATGAGGATGTTAAAAACATGTTTGAAATTCATCTTGACTGCAACCTATCAACATATTTACAAACATCTACTAATAAGTTCATTTGACTCAAATCAGACAAAAGTATGGCTACTCAAAAGTGAGTAAAGATAGTTCGTAGTGGTAAGGTGACTTCAAGAAGTAAAATTCCAGTTGATCGAACAAACTTTGAACAAAAATGTGTTCGCTGTTCTGGTACCACGTTTTAACCAAATATGTATAGAAAAACATACTCAAAACTTTTTCAAGACTAGACATGTTTGGTATTTCATCCTCACCATTTCTTTACAACAAAGTTCTTATATTCTTGTCAAACAAGATGTTTCTGGTGTTACTTGGGTTGTATCATATTAAATTTAGTTGACTGTCAAACGAAACATGGATGATCCTTATACGGTTCTAACCATATGACGATCATCCGATTCCCAAATGCTCTTCGTTAAAAGGCGCAATCTAATTACTTTTCCGACGATCTTGGGATGATGTTTGGGTTCAGTTTGGATTAAAGTATTTGACAGCTCGTACAACGGTCAGTGTTGTATATCTTTCATAATTTTAATGTGCCAAAGGTGCCGATGTGTTGACAGCCCGAATTGTTATTTTCTGCAGCGTTGTGATTGGCCTTAGGACCACAGAGAACAGACGTTTATCTTCGGTCTGCTACTTATGTAAAACTTAAAACCAAAATTTCAAATGCATGTCATTTTGCTCCTAGTAGTCGACGCTGCAATTGTGCGATAACTGTCACGTGAATGTTAATCAATAAAAACCCTAGCCCATAACCTGAAAAAAATTTGTTTGATTTTCTCTGCACTTGCTTTTTATACCGGCTGTCCATATTAACTTTTACACACGTTTTTCAAGAAAAGGTATATGGACATCAACGTCTGTTCTCTGTGTTAGGACTAATGCAATGTTCACGGTTGTTTGCAAAAACCCATTATGGGTAAAAAAACACCCATTTTCGCTAGAAGTGCCTCTCCCCATTCAATGGGTAAACCCGACACACCCATTAATGGGTAAAAGGATTTCATGTCACAAATTGGTATTTTTCACCCAATGAAGCCAACATGGGTATTTCTAGGGGTTTTTTCATTAGGGCGCATCTACAATTGAGAGATTCCCTCCGGGCTCGTTCTCTTTCATTCATAAACCAATACGTTTTTCATTCTAATATTTGTAGAGTATGCTAGCCAGCACTGTTGTGTTTAGATCTGTACTAAAGAATGTCTCGTAAGTTTTATAATGGCGCTGTAATGAATGAAAGAGAGCGAGCCCAGAGAGAATCTCTCAATTGTAGATACGCCCTAATGAAAAAAAACCCTAGATTTATTCACCTATTGCAAAGAAGCTAAAATGGGTAAAAATTACCCATATTTGCATATAGATTTTGTTCGGTAGATTGTAATTTTGCTGGTATAATCATGGATTTGACTTCTATACAAGCTCGTCAATGTTCTGTGTACACATAACGATTGTTAACGTTTAGTTAAAGTTAAAGTTTTACAATCGACGATCTTGATGCATAATTTTGAAGCATTAGTTTACTATTATACAAAAAAATATCATTTGTCAATTTTTTATTGTTTAAGTTTTCCTCAAATTGTTTTTGTTTTACCAATTGCATGCTAGAGAAATTTCCCCATTTTATGACAGATAGGAATGCTATATCTAGATCAACAATAGAAAAGGGCCCATCAACATTTGTAAACAAACACTTCTGAGCCCGTTTTCTCGCAAGCCGCTGGCTACACACGCAAACCTACAAAATCATCGTGTAGGGGAAACTTTCCCCTACATGATGATGGTATTGGTTTGCGTGGGTGGCCTACGCTTTGCGAGGAAATAGGCTCAGAAGTGTTTGTTTACAAATGTTGATAGGCCCTTTTCTATTGTTGCTCCAGATATACGAAAATGAGTATTTTTTACCCATAAATGGGTTTTTGCAAACAACCGCGTGTTTCTTGATAGCTGTCGAGCAGTGTATTCTGACTCCGAAAAGTGCTCGAAAAATGAGACTCACACGGCCAAAAATTTAACTCAGTATGACATTCCATTTTACTAAATTGTAAGGAAACACACATCCAGGCTTGAACATATTTTCCCAATTTGCCATCAGCATGCGATTCGCCAAAACTAACGGAAACGAGCTGTAATTTTAATATGGCAGGGCATTCCAGCTTTTCTCTGTGCTATCAAGAATCAATGTGCATCTATAGATTTGAAATTGGTTCACTGTTATAGAACCCCTTTGTGAGAAGTACACCTAGCAGGTTGCACCTTGCAATACACTCTTGCACTTTCCGGTACTATAAGCTATGTTTTTTTGATTCACTGGGTTATTTTGACAGAAAATGTGGGTCGGTATGAGTTACGTTAAACACGATAATACGACCAAGATTTTTCATTAGGATCTAACTGACAAACGTAAGCAATCGCTTCTTCCTTGAATTTGTCAATTTTGGAAACTTGCCTCATTAAGGCCAGTATCGACCTAAAAAGTAAAAAGGTTACGGGATTCCGTTCAATATTACCATAGACTAACTCTAAGACCAGTTGGTCCCATACAAAAACGATTTTTTACTTGGCTCAGTCAGTACTAGAACATCGGTCCCAAGCTTAATAACATAGACTAACTCTAAGACCAGTAGGTCCCATACAAAAACGATTTTTTTCTTGGCTCAGTCAGTACTAGAACATCGTCCCAAGCTCGGTCCCAAGCTCAATAATGCACCCCTTATAATGAACTCACATGAACACACTCTCAAATACTCTGTCAAAATAACACAGCAAATCAAAACAAAGGCGCAAATATGTATAACAAGGTGCTGGCTTCAAGGTGTAATTCGGACCAAGGGGTTCTACAACAGTGAACCAATTTCAAATCGCTAGTTGCATATTGATTGTTGTTAATAATGCGCCCCTAAATGAACTCACATGAATACACTCTCAAATATTCTGTCAAAATAACACAGCAAATCAAAACAAAGGCGCAAATATGTATAACAAGGTGCTGGCTTCAAGGTTTAATTCGGACCAAGGGGTTCTACAACAGTGAACCCATTTCAAATCGCTAGTTGCATATTAATTGTTGATATTACCAAGTGGAATTTTGACAACTGATCTGCATGAAAAGAAATGTCACCTTCACTTCACCTTCGATTATTACGAACGGAATATTTTTCCGCAAGCAGAAGTGACAGCTAACATTAGTTTGCGTGGAGACCTTATAAATTCTTATTTTACTTTTCGTTCTTTTCAGGTGGGTACTGCTGCAGAAATTTCTTTTCAATACTTTCCTTTTTCGTTTCAGTAAACGGAATTTAACGTGGGTTTGGGATAGAATAAGAAATTTCTTTCGAACACGATACTGACCTTTAACCTGACGCTAACTGAATGGGCTAGCCTGGGAACCTGGCATGGTGTATACCTGGCTTATTCCGCATACCAAATTATCTTCTGAATCAACAACTTGGTCATTTAACCACCGATTGAAATAATCTTTATTGATCTGCGTTCCAACGAGCTTGACGGCTGCATCAACAAGTAGTGTTCTAATCTCATCAGAATCATCTTGCGCACATACCATCTGACATATTGTTAAAAATATAGGAGATTGTAAGTTTATAGTTGATGACAGCAATAAAGGGAATGGTCCAGGAATGATTTCTCGAGTACTTTTTCAAATGGACGTAAGTAACATTTGGACAAAAATGAGAAAATCAGCATTGAACTTTTTTGAGTTTATTTTTATTGCTATTTGAAAACCGGACATGTTTATCCCAATTAAACTCCACTGAATGATGCATTGGTCAAAGATATTACATCACAGTGCTTAAAAATTACACCACGATTGAAAATTCAAGTTTCATTTAGAAAAATGTTTCTTACAACGGTCTGCAATAGAAAAAGATTATACGTCATTTTGATAAGTCAGTATGGTAGATGGCATGTTACTTGCGTCAAAATGATATGTCATTCTGCGAATGACAATGTTGATACGTCGAAATGTTACGTCAAGTTGTCATATTTTACAAAGATACGTCGAAATTATCAAAATGACGTATTAGTTTTTTCTGCAACAAAACGGTGTAAAAATATCTTTGCTAAAAATATCAATTTTTACTAAACAAAATCTAAATTTTTAACCTTGAGGTATAAAGCCTTTTACAGACGCGTCGTTAAAAGGCATTCAAATGATATAACAATGATTCGCAAGTTACTTTACAACACAAGTGGCGTATGTACATTATTCCCAAAAAGTGCAAAAGTGATGTTACACCGTTTTGTAAAAAGTTAGTAAAAACATTCAGAAATAATCCATCACAAAGTTCATCAAATGTGAGCATATATACATGATTTTTTAATAACATGCCATGAACAACGCGTTTATTTACATTTTGTTACTTACGTCCTTTTGAAAAAGTACTCGAGATTTGTGATTCTGCGGGAATTGAGAACATTTGAACAATGTTGCAACACACTAATTCTAGACAAAATCATCAAAAGGTCGAAAGGAACAATTGTAAACAATGACTTAAAACGTAAATTTCCTGGAAATGCCAGGTTGCTAACATCTATATCCACTACCGATGGGAAGGTAATAACTCCCTCTATCTGTTTCTGGTGCTATTTTGGTTGTGAGTGCTCTCAGATTCTAGAAAAATACGCTAGAGGTCATTGTTTACAAATGTTACTTTCGACCTTTTGACTATTTTGTCTAGAATTACGCCAGTTGCCGATTTGACATTTTGAGTTCAAACAGAGCGTTGCTAAATTAACAGCTGCGTATTTTCTGTCAAGCTCATTCATTTCGATTTGCAGGGAATTTAAATTGATGCAGTTGCTTTCAGGAATTGAAATTGATTTCAACAACTGATTTCGATCGAATCCGTGAGACACCCCATGAGCTGAGCGAATCCTGATGGGATCCACTCATCCACTTGAACGCTTGTTGCTCTTAGCAGTGGGTAAAATGTACTATAGAAACAGGTATTTTTCTATGATAGTGTAATATTTGTTTTTGTTTGGATTTTGCATCCGGGTATAGACAGAAAACTTCAGGAAACAGCGCGCATAGTTGTAGCAGATTCACGTTTCGAAGAAATTACGGAATGTCCTCCAAGGTAACGTCCGGCAGCGATAAACTATTGCCGCAAACTGAAAAACCAAAAGTGAGCACCAGCAATAACAATAATCAACATGACGAAGATGTGCTTCTTCCGAAGCATTGGACCAAGGTTGCTTCCAAAAAGCACCCTGGCAAACACTACTATTTCAACGTGTCCACAAAGGAAAGCCTATGGGAACATCCAAATAAAACGAAAGCACTTGAAGCGGAGAAAAACATTCGGAATGTTAAAGCGTCGAAGGAAAAGACCAGCCTGAAATCGGAGAAGGTGGTTCAGCTGAAAAATAATGCACAGTTTAAGAAGAAAAACCTGGCCAATGATCGGCTGAAAAAATTACAGAATCAACTAGAGATCGAGAGGAAGAAAGAAGCCACCGACAAGAAAATGGGTTCAAAGAAGATAGAAAAGGAAGCGAAGACTCCGGAGACTCCAAAAAAGCAACCTTCATCAGTAGAAGAAGTATCACCAGTTGAAAAGACAACCGCCTCGAGGCAGAAAAGAATGCGCCGCGATGGATCAAAGAATTTGACAGAGTCGCCTTCGAGTAGCTCGAAAACAAGTAAGCTTAGTCCCAAGAAGAGAGTCATTTCTAAGAAGCTATCTCTTAAAGATCAACAGAACCAACTAACCGAAGTGGAAAATGCCAAGAAAAAGGACCAGGCAGAACCGATAACAACGAAAACATTAAAACCGTTTAAAATCCCGAAAAAAACTAAGCTTGAGACTGTTTCGTCTTCTATATTTGTGGACATACAAAAATTGACTGAAGTGAAACCAATTAATTCCCAACTTCCAAAAACTCGTACGGCAATAAGCCCATTACCAAAAGATCCTGTTCTGACTTCAAATGAAGTTATAGATTCTTCTCCTAAGGTCTCATATGGTCAAAAGTTGCTAGAAGCTATCGAACAGCCAAAAAGTGCAGAACATGAGGAAAAACCGTCTCCTAAGAATGCATTTGCTAAGAAGCTGCTAGAAGCAATTGAACGACCTGAAGCTTCACCGAGGACCGCTAGTGGGAAAGTAATAGCCTTTACTTCAACTCCGAAAGCACAGAGTCTCATACGTGCGGAATCTATTGATCGCTGCTTCGTGAAATCTCCTGCGAACGATCGTTTGGCCGACATTCGTGAGAAATTAGCCGAAGAAGTAGGCCACGAGTCTATGCTTCTGGACGAGGATGCCGAGATGACCGATTTGTCTGATGCGCTCCCTCCGGATCACGATTCCAAGCTGATGGCCGAATCAATGGACTGGGAAGACATTCCACAGGATGTTGCAATACGGGAAGTAGTTGCGGTTCGGCAATTACCAGTCACGAAGGAATCCGTACTGGATGCCACAATTCCGGGATTCGGAACGCAAATCTTTGAGCAAACCCACTTCCAGCGATACGTCTTACTGGTGATTGACACAAACGTCTTTCTGTCACATCTTAAAGGTGTTGAACGACTGCTGGAGAAAGGATTTCCTCGTAATTATGCAATGCGAACTATACTGAAAGATTAATTAACGATTTTGATTCTCCTTTTCAGACATTGGTCAACCGATTCTAATAGTTCCGTATATCGTTCTGCAGGAATTGGACCGTATCAAGCACAGAGAACAGGGCAAACCACTCTCGCAAGTGGCTGCTCACTCTATTCGGTTTCTTAACGATTACCTCAAGCGACGTGATCCACGAGTGAAAGGACAATCAACCATCGAAGCAGCTAACCAGCTGATCACGGTAGAGAATGCCGACGACAATATCATCAACTGTTGTCTGCAGGTCCAGCAGATTATTGTGGGAATCGCAACTGATCTGATGCTGCTATCCAACGATATCAATCTGCGCAATAAGGCCCTAGTAAACGGCATACAGGCGTTCGGCTATGGGGAACTAATGGCCGAAGCGGATCGTATCCGGCTCGCGGCGAAGGATCGATAACATTCGAGATTTGTTATAGCCTAATCGGAACTAGTACCTGGTACCTGGGAACGTAAAACGTTTCGGAACTGATTTATCCTGTGAACTCCTAGAGATGCTAAAATGTAATTTTGATAAAATATTTTTGCGAGAAAATGATGTAAGATTTCAATATTGAAAGAACGTTTTGTCCCAGGACGAGTCAACGTTCTCTTCAACCTGAACTTCTGATTGTGATTCACGATTAAGACGCAAAGGGATCATCGTCATCATCATCAAGCAGTTTTTATTTGTTTATTAGAAGATAGTTCATGAAAATGTCATCATTGTTTACTATTTATCAACTGGAACACATTTATACAACACATGTAACAACTCCTTCGCTCTTTCGAGTCTAACTTTTTTTTGCTGCGGTGTAAGACCGTGCCCTTTTTGGAACTTGTAAGGCTTGACCTTTAGCTCATTTTTCAATAGTCGTTGCATTGAACTTTGCGAAATTTTCAGCTCTTTAGCCATTTGATTACCACTTCGACGTGGATTTCGTTCAAGTCGAGCCTTCACTTTTCGAATCATCTCAGGTGATGTTGCTGTTTTCTTATGACCACCTCCATGGCGTTTTGCGATGCTACCAGTATCATTGTAACGATTTATAGTGCGATACACAAACATTTTGTTCACTTCGAGATGTTTTAGCTGACGAACAATTGCTGCTTGTGATTTTCCAGCCAAATATAAAGCAATCACACTATTACGTTTAAATTCCATCACGTATAACTTTTTTTTCACACGACACAGACTAAAATGCTTTTGTACGCTTGTAAACAATTGAATGAACTGTCATTGGTGTAAATTTGAGCGCGCTGTCATTAATAGTGTGGTAGTTATAGCAGTTTGAATCTGGTAACACTTCGAGTGGGTAACCCTGTATTATCGAAATGTGTCTAACCTCTCACAGAGCATAAACTAACAGGCACAGCCATTTGGATTTTTTTTCCTATGTTAATGGGACTGATAAGTATTTATGGGCAATAATATTACTTAAGTTTGTAGTACATAAATCGTACAATGACCAATAGCAGTTTGCCATATGGCAAACGTCTATGTAGACGGACAAAGAGCTATCAGGCGTAATATATTTCTCTCAGACGTCTTTTGAGCATTGTACAATTAGTGTAAGCTTTAGAGTAACCAATCAATTCAAAATGTATTTAAGATGTACTCAATGAAACTGGTAGTTAAGGTAATTTTCTTGCAAGGTTGCGGCTTATCATTTTTGACTTGTCCATATTCATTTGGCGATAGCTCTTCTCAGAAGCTCAATTTCAAAATATGATGTATGATGAACTTATGGTGCTTGAGTAGAACTACAACTTTGTCTAACAGTACATAGCTCTATCTCTGATATCTGAGGAATAAGAGCGTATATTCGCAGTGATCTTCGCGATGATATTCGCGGTGAAGATCACGCGAAGATCGTGGTGAAGATCACTGTGAATATACGCTCTCATGTCGAAGATATAGGAGTTAGATCAATGTACTGTTACACAAAGTTGTAGGTCTACTCATGCACTACAAGTTCATGATACATCATATTTTGAAATTGACCTCTGAAAGGAGATATTGGCAAATGAATATGCCTGAGTCAAAAATGATAAGCCGCAACCCTGTTTTCTTGTAATCAACATGAATTCAATGATACTAAAAGTATTGAGTTTTAATCAAAGCATATTCAATGGAAATCACTGAGTACTTAAGGATATTTAAAATACTGAAATGTAATAATAGCATACTTAACTGTACTCAACGCACCGACAAACCGACATGAAACTCAATCCTCACCGTTGATCAAGAATCCATAACGACCGATTCAAATTTCTAGCGATCCCATCTGTCAAAACCTATAGAATCGTTTTATCTAGATCAAGTAAATGTGTCCAGAATTGCTTGGACATGAACCTTCTTATCAAGTTCCCAAGCGTGTTCGTGGCTTCAATAAACGTTCTCAGCGAATACGAAGATAGATGACAATAATATGATTTGAACAGAAATATTAAGAGATTTTCTATTGTCATTCATGTCGGTTCGTGGGTGGTTAAAGGGAGGACACGAAAGAATTGCAACAAAAAGCCTGTCCACGTTAAATTTTGGACACTTTTCTTTCAGGTAGATTTTGAATTATTTCACAAATCGCTGAAACGTTTCATTTATATGACAGCTGAAACTCTCCAGTTTACTTTCAATATTCAGTAAAATGGCGTCGAATCAAGTGGAAGTGCGCAAACACATTTTTTACAAGCGGCAGCAAAATCCGACACGATCTTGCCAAGAAACTAAAACTATCGAAAAGTACCGTGTTATGTGTTTACAACTCATTTGACCAGCGCTTAACTGTGGATCGGCAAGTTGGAAGTGGAACAAACCGAAAAGTTTGCTCCCGACAAATGGACAAGAAGGTGGCAGCCATTTTCGAGAAAAATCCCAATCTTTTCTGTGCGAAATGTGAATCGCAAAGTTGAGAAGTCAAAATCATACGTACAAAAAGTGAAGCAGAGCCAACGACTGAAGGCGTTCAAAGTGAAAAAGTCCCCCCTTCCGTGATGACAAGCTAAATTTCACTGTAAAAAGTCGTGCTAAGGAGTCACACATCACTTTTTTGCAATCATTTTCTTGTATCATATGGACGACAAAACATATGTACATACTCGAAGACTTTCAATAATGCAAAGAAACGCCGTTCCCGAGTGTTTCCGGACAAAGAAGGTGTCCAAATTCCCGAAAAGTATTTCATTTGGCAGGCCATATTTAGTTGTGGTCGAAAATCTAAAAGTTTCGTCTCTACCGGCACTATCAATAAGGTACGTGTGTACGAGAAAGAATGTCTACAAACGCGGTTGCTACCGTTTATCAGAAGCCACGACTCTCCAGCCCTGATTTGGCCTCTTGTTACTATGCGTTATCCGCCCTGGAATGGTATAAGGTACAAGAGGCTGAATGCGTGCCAAAAACAGCCAATCCACCAAACTGTCCAGAACTTCGCCCAAGTACTGGGCTCCAGTTGAGCGAAAACTTTTCAAAACTAAGTTTCGATGCGAATTTTGCCAGTCTGGCCAGCGTTTAACATTGCGAAACGCCGACCTTTTTGGAAACATCACGTGTTAAAATGTTGTTATTTCGGTGAAATTACCCTTATCGCCCAAACAAAATGATAACGGCAAACGACAAGTTTGACAGTTGTTCCAAATGACCTCGATATGTCCAATTAGAGTCGGCTTGGATTTCAATACGAAATTCGTCATCAAGATAGGCTTATAAGCCACATCTACTGCAAGACGCCAATTAAGGAATACAACGAGAAGGTAATTCACCAGCACCGCGAGCAACATAAGGTAATTATCAGCATCCGAGCAACACAACTTTTTGTCCACCACCAGCATCACACACAGCAAACACGGTTACTTTTCGGCTCACAAATATACCTCAGAATATACTCAATAAAAGCTGAAATTGTACGCAATAAAGGAATGTCCATTAATTACGTCACGCAAAAATTGACTTTTTACAACCCCCTCCCCCCTCTTGTCACGTTTTTTGTATGGACCTTTAAATTTTTTTGTATGGATCGTCACGTTTTCTCAAACCCCCCCCCCCCTCCCCCCTTACTGCATGACATAATTAATGGACCTTCCCTAATTGATATTATCAAGTAGCGTGTAGTGTTTTGGAACGGTACTTTTCTTGTTCCAAATTGAGGAATCCAACTTGAAAAAAGAAGAAGACACCGAGTGGTGATAAATCTGACAGCTCCCATGTTAAAGTATAGGACGACACTTTTAAAATGCTTCTTGATAATTCATATTTCAATTAAAAGCGGTTTGTTGTATGATGTAAGAAAGATTCAGTATAATTTCTGTGAGGTAATAGCAGTAATAGCTAACATTTTGAATTTTCTGGTTCGTTTTAACGGAACTCGAATTCTGATATTATTCTGGAGAATTTTATTGTTAATTAGCCTCAGCATCTTAAAATTTTAGCTGTTAATGCCAACTCGATAAAAAAAAAGCTAGACAAGCAACAACACATTTTTTGTTTGTCATTTTGACATAAGTACAATGCAACAAGCAAAACTATGTGTGTCACTCTACCATTGTACGCGTACAACGCTGTACAAATACAACGCTAGTACAACCGTATGTCTGTCGATGGTATTAACAAGTTGGAATTCTCAATTGCTGAACGAATCGATCAAAACTTATACCAGATTTAAAATGATGCAAAATAGATCCGGTATAAAACATTACAAAATGTACAACACCGGTGCAGCGATGTTTCCTGCGTTTCGTCTAAAAAAATAAATCCAAACCACAATTTGGACCACCGTTGAAGATGCCCTTATCGTTTGATTGATATATCGACACAAATTTTTCATTAGGGCCTAACTGACAAACGTAAACAATGGCTTCTTCCTTAAATTTCTCGTTATTGAAAACTCGCCTGATCAATCCACCACGATCATTTCGAAGAGGAAGTGTTCACCTATCCGATAGAATTGGAGGCTTACATGGGTAGCTTTTGTGCCACGAGAAATTAACGGAAGAAGCCATTGTTTACGTTTGTCAGTTAGGCCCTAACTAAAATTTTGTGTCGATATTAATAAAATTGTGTTGAAGCTAGGAATGGGCATTTTTTTAAATATAATCGATGTAGCCGCATAGATTTTTTAAAATCTAAAAAATCGATCCACGAAAATATCGAGAGCAAAAAGTCGAGTCGGAAAAATATCGATTTTATCAAAATCATATTTGCACTTCAGAAACTGATGCTAGAAAATGGAATATTTCTGTTATTATTTCATATTGAAAAAGGCCGCCATTAAAACAAATTTAATAACCTTTGTGCAGAACTATTCAAGAACAAATTCATAAGGTCATCTCATAACCACGGCGAACGTTTTTTAAAAAAGCATATAATAAAGGAATCGATAGAAAAATTAAAACCTGTTGTACACGAGTAAAACCAATTTCAAAACACACAGCCACATTTTTTTCTTCTTATTTTTGTTCTTGATTATCGAGATTTTCAGCCTCGGGCTGGTTTATCTCCCGTCGTAGTCACTCAAACACCACTTTTGGGCATTTTCGTAACTTCTCCGGGGGTGAGATTCGAACTCGTGACTTTGGCGTGAGAGGTATGGATGTTAACCAATACGCCAGGGTCGCCCCCCGTTCTTCTAATTATTGTTCAAACTCATTAAATGTTCTGTTAACACATAAAAGAAATGACCAATAAACTAGCATAAGAAAGGAAAATTAACAAAAGTAAACATGAGACAAGTCTGAAGATGACATCCACTTAGATATAGTTAAAAACAACATTGACACATCATTATTTTTGATTTTTGATAATTTGCTATACAGCTGTACAGTGAAAACTGGAGTAGGGGGGTTTTATATATTCTCTTTTGCAAGGTTTCGTCGATGTCCATCAACTTCTTGCACTCGATAATGTAAAAAAAAATCAAACTAATCGATTTCATCTCTCAAAAAATCGATGTTGTCGAACATCGAACAGAAAAGATCGGATGAAAAAAATCGATTCATTGAGGTAAAAATATCGATTCTGTAAAAATCGCATCGACATCGCCCATTCCTAGTTGAAGCAATTCAAAAATTGAGTAAGCTCGGATGAGAGTGAAGCATTTTGACAGCCACGCGAAAACAAAACATCTGCCCGGGAAAAATACACACAACCAGACACCAGCCGGTCGGAAAATTTGTGTCGTTTTCTCAATTTTCCGGTGGAAATTTGTTCTATCCGTTAGTAAAAACTGTTCTATAACTTGTGACTTCAAAATAATAAAAAAAAAAACGTCAAAAACCAAAACAATGTCGGACGACGATGTTATCCTGATCGAAGAATCGCCGCAACGGAAATCCATCAGGTTTGTAGGTTCTTGTTAAAAGCTTTTTCATATTTATAGCTAAAATTATATCTAGCTGTGAACAAATTCCGGAGCTGTTTCTGGATAAGCTGACCGCGAAAAAGCACTTCAGTAAATTTGGAAAAATCAACCGGTTTATACTACGACCCAAGCGCCTGTCTTGTACGGTGGAGTACGAGAATGCAGAAGCGGCGGAAGCCGCATTGGCCAAGAGTGGCCTTTTTCGGGATATAAAATTCAACGTGTACTGGACCGATGAAGCACCGGCATCGGTGGTCGGTGGCTCGAATAGAGAAGAGGGATTCATCGATCCGGAAGTGCAACAAGAACTCGATATCATGAGCGGAGGACCACGCAGTTCGAGACTCAAGCAAAGTATCAAGCAGTGTGAGTTTTTGTGGGGGTGGGGGTGTTAAAGAGGTGGGTGATTTTATGGTTTTCTTTCTTTTTACAGCGATTGAATCATTTCTGAAGAAAACGGAGCGGTTTCCGGCGCCTCCGATGTTGGCACCACCGGAGCCACTACGGATGCAAATGATGGCTCCACCAAGGGAAAGTATTCAATCGGCCGCTCCAAAGGCAATCCAGGCAAAAATGGAATTTGAAACTCTGGTAAGGAAACCAGCTCTGACAGCGGAAGAACGGTTCCGACTGCTGGATGCACGGGATAAGTATATCCGGTTTACGATGGATCGAACGACGGACATCAAGAAGGCCAAGAGTACGAAAGGAACGTGTAAGGATATGTGTCCCGAGAAAGAACGTTACATGAGAGAATGTAAGTTTCAGGTGGCGTCGTACGAGGTCGGCGAGAGTTCGCAGCAGATAGACCACGCGAAAGCCATCAAGCAGTATTCGAGAAGTTCGGCCGATCAGGAGGCTCCGCTGGCACTTGAGCTACGTTCGGAGAATGGTCTGGAGCTAGCAATGAGCTATTTGCTGATCAAAATCGCCGATTTGTGCGACGACGAAGACGTTAATATGAGCGATTGGTTCCATTTTCTATGGGACAGAACCAGAGGCATTCGGAAGGACATTACGCAGCAGGAGTTGTGTTCGCTAAGGGCAGTGCGATTGGTGGAACAGTGTGCAAGGTTTCACATACATTGTGCCGCTCGGTTGGTGGCAGAAGAGCCGTCCGTGTTTGATCAGAAAATCAATACGGAAAACATGACCAAGTGCCTGCAATCCCTGAAGTATATGTACCACGATTTGGGACTGAAAGGGATTCGTTGTCCGAATGAGGCCGAATTTCGAGCTTACGTGGTTCTGTTGAATTTGAATGACGGGAACTTCCTCTGGGAGGTCAAGCAGCTTGCCGGTGACATAATGCACTCACAGGAGATGCAATTCGCGCTGCAAATCTACTTTGCTCTCGACAGTAACAACTACGCCCGGTTCTTTCGCTTGGTGCGTCAAACGACCTACATGAATGCTTGTATTTTACTGCGGTACTTCAATCAAATAAGGACCCGTGCCCTGGAAACGATGCTCAGGGCCTATACGTATCGGATCCCGGCTAACTTTTCCTTGGAACATCTCACCGATTTGTTGGCGTTTGAAGACACGGAAGCAGCGGCATCGTTTCTTGATGCATACAACCTTCCAGTCGACCTTTCGCTTGGAACTGTTCTGATGGACCCGAAGCAGTACGAACGACCCGATCTTCCGTATCAGCTGGAAAGAGCCTACAACCTCGTCGAATGCAAACGAACTTGCAGCGTAGGGGAAGCCATTTCCGGCCAGCCGTTGCAAGACGAATCCATTTTAAATAACCATCGGTTAGAAAACAGCTTTACGCCATCCGGTTACTTTCGAGAGGATCTACTCCGCTCCATCCTCGAACCTAGCAAAATTCCCGATCCTTCCAGTCCCGTCAATGATGACGATAAAGTCTTTAAAGTTCCGTCTCCGACTTCCATCTCTCCCAAACCGCTTTTCCCAAAACCGACAGCCAGCAGCAATTTGTTCCCATCGTCCCGAAACTCGTACAAAATCGAAACCAACAGCCCTGCTCCGTCGGTGCCATCTTTCTTCTCCAAGGAGAGCCCGACAAGCCTCTCCGGCATAACTGCACTTCCACAACAAGTCGATCAACCCCCTCAACCTAGTACCTTCGGAGCAAATCTCTTTGGCAACGTGAGTTTTGCCAATGCTAAGACCGGGCTGTTCGGAAGCATTCCCATAGCAAAACCGTCGTCAGAAGTCGATTCGATATTTGGCCCCAAGCCAACATTTCCATCGATGGAACAAGCACGTGAACAGGCCACTCAGCGGTTGTTGGAGGAGGAATTGAAACGAAAACAGCAACAGGAAGTGGATGACAAACGAAAACGGCAGCAAGAGGAGCAGGAGCTACGCAGAAAGCGGGAAGCGGAAGAGGAACGAATTCGACAGCAGCTGATTTCCCGGAAGGAAGCGGAAATCCGACGACTAAAAGAGCTGGAAGAGCAAAGCAAACGAGAGCTGGAAGAAACAGTTCGGAAGATGTCGGAGAAGATCTATGGCGAGATAGTGACCGATGTGTGCGAGGAAGATGTCGGCCAAATCGCCACCACCTGCCTGTATCAGTATCAATTGTTGGAAAAATACCCGAAGACATTACTGAAAGAGCTAGAAGATGAGGTGGTACAGGAATCCCTAGTTGAGGTAATTCGGGAGGAGACCCTTGTGAAGAACTGCCAGGAGAACCGCCAGCTGAATGTGATGCGAAAGTACTTTCGTTTGTGGTGGAAAAACGTCCGGATGGTGACGGATAATCGAATGCAGATCGAAAACAGTCCGGCTTGGCTTCCGGAACGAGAGCTGCAGGAGCAGGCAAAGGAGTGCTATCAGGAGCATCAGGCCCTCAGCTTGGCTAACATGAAGCGCTACGTCGGAGGAATTCCGAAAGTATTCCAACTCCCCGAAGCGCAGGAAGAGCAAGTTGATGTATTCGAAATTGTTCGAAAACACATTCGTACTGGACAGAAGAAGGACTTACGGGGTTTCATCAAGAATCACATATACTGGAAGGTATCGATTTCTATACCGTTCAAACAGGAGGAAGATTCGTCCGGTTTCTACTATTTCATCAACAAGTGGTTGAAGAGTCTGTTCAAAAGATCTCCGGAAAATGACGGCAAATGTTTCTTTCTGGAAGTGCAGGATAATATGACCGCCCGGGAGCGATTGGCGGTCTGCTTGAGGCTGCTCAAAGGGACGTCAATTTTGGATGAACTCAACGCTGAAGATCCTGAAGCATTGGATAACTCCGATGGGCTCGTATTCTTCCTGGCATCGAACCGAGTTTCCATATCTAAGGAGCGGCTGCACAAATTGCTCCGAAAAGCTGAATGCTGGGGCCCCGTACCTGTTACCATCATTGCCTACAATTACCATCAAACCTCGGCCGAATCCCTGGTAGACCTTTTAGATCTGGATCTCCTCCTGGAGGAAGGCAAAATCAGTGATTTCGAAATAGTCTACCATCACGAAGCTAAGAAAACCCCGCTTCGTCAGGCTGTACTGAATTGTCTAGCCTTCCTCGCATCCTGTTACAATGCAGACTCCCCTTTGGAAATGCAATCGCAAACTTCTTTCATTGGAACCTGCCTTGGTGAGGAACTGTGGTACCGCTTCCACCTCTCGTCGCAACAGAATCCAAAACTCAACGAAGCTTGTCAGGATCTTCCATTTGTGCTAAACCTTTTCAACCAGGCAATTGATCGCGTCTCCAATCTGGTTCAGCACAATCTCACTGCCTATCCGGATTTTCCAGCCGAATTCAAACCGTTCGTCTCGAAACGGCGCTTCGACATTCCGTTGGATCTCGAGTACTTCCCCAAAGACTGGCGCAATCCAGATCGCCAGAAAAAACTCGTCCATTTCTTTAGTCAACTGAGACTAAGACCCATCACGTTTGACACTGCAGGTCTCAAATCTCTGCAAGACCTTCAATCCCACCTTCAACCTTACATTCGATCGTTGCTGCCCAAATCGGAAGACAAAGTCTATCGTCGACTAATTGCGCTCGTCATTCAGGAAATCCTTCGCTCCCTGCCCATCGGAGTTTCCTTCCCACAAGCAATCACCACCTTCAACTGGCTCTCAGCCATCTCAATCCTCTCCAATGAACTGCTGCGGCTTCGCTGGAGTGAAGCTTTGGTGCAGCTACCCTGCGAGGTAATCTACCACAAACAAGAATATGAAAGCTACACCGGAACGCTCTGGTGGCTGCCGGAGCTGAAAAAGCTCAAACGACGATCTACGACCGACGACGCTCAGATTAGCATCAATGCCGAACGATCGGGCACGGCCGGTAGCGAAAACGATGATGAATACGTCGATTCGCTGGATGGGACCCAAGCGCTGGCAGCCCTGCCTGCTGCGAAGAAAATGAAGCTGAACATCAGCCTGGCGAAGGATGACCTGGACGAGATACTGACCCGCGGAAGACGATGCCTGGAACGGGCCGACGAGAAGCTCAATCAGTGCCGGGCGTTCACCCAACAGACGCGGGATCTGGCCAACAAACTGGACGGCCAGCTGTACGAGCAGGAGAAAGCGTTCCGCAAGAATCGTTGGACTTGGGAATTGAACTTCCGGTAGTTTCGTTTGGAAGCCGACCTAGATGTTTAAGCGTTTAGTATGGTTTAAATAAATGACATTTTTTTTTCGTCCAATGGCCGTTGTTTAATTGTGTAGTCTCTATCTCAAACGTTGCGAATCAAAACAAACCCAAAAAGGAGAGAGTTTCTCAAAACAGAATACACACAATATATCGCTAGAATATCTATCACAAAGCCATCAGTGGTAAATGTGCGCCTTCCAAACGTCTTCTTTTGCCTGTTGAGGTGGCGGACTTGTCCGTGCCTCGACCTACCCCGCAGTGGGATGTTAGTCAAAAGATGACGTCTTTGGTTCGAGTACCACTGTACACATGCCCTTTCGCTCAACGTTCAAAAACTGTTCTATTTCCAACCTGCCGTGCACTGACGGAACATTCAACACTTTCTCTTCATATCTTTCATTCTAGCAAAAACATTAATGTCCACTCTTGGTGCCTCATGGTGATGAGCTGTTGAACAGTTATTTTTCTGAAAGCTGTTGTTGATGGGGCAACCCTAATTACCTTACCAATCAGACCAAGGCCGGTGTGGTCTCTGCTGTACACAGAAATTGTCTCTATTCTATTCGGTCCATGGCTGCACCTCGTTAGCCTCGGTGTCTGCGAAGTGGCCACAGGTCACCTTCTACTTGATCGATCCATCTTGCTCATTGCGCACTTCTTCTTCTTCTTCTTGTGTCCGTCGGCTCGTTTTCGGGGATCATTTTAACGGGGCTGTCGTCCAACATTCTTATTGCATTACCGAACTCCATAGTCGACTGATTTAAGTGATCTGTACGATGGGAGGTTCTCCCTGACGCAATTCGTGGTTCATTTGCCTCCTTCACGTTCCGTCTTCCATCTGCACTCCACCGTAGATCATACGCAACACCTTCCATTCAAAGACGCCAATGGCACGTTGGTCCTCCACTAGCAATGTCCATGTTTCGTGGCCGTAGATGACTACCGGTTTGATTAATGTCTTGTAGACGGTCAACTTTATAGTTCTACGAACTTTGTTCGATCTTAGCGGCCTTCGGGGTCCAGGTTAGGCACGATTGCCAGCCATAATGCGCCTTTGTATTTCTTTGCTGGTGTCGTTAACGGCGGTCATCAATGAGCCCAGATATACGAATTCATCTACTACCTCGATTTCCTCACATTGTCTTCTCGTGAGCCTCTTCCTTTCGTGTATTTTGTTTCCAATGCATTAGTCAGAGGCCAAATCCTACCAGCTTTATCCGTAAATCTACTGTACGTTTCCGCCTATTTCTAGAAGTTACGAGCTACGATATCAACGTCGTTGGCGAAGCATACGAAATCCATATTCGTGCATGATCTGCCATATCTAGTCCCGATCGATTGTGTCGTAAGCTGTTTTAAAATCGATGAAAAGATTAAGTGTTGGCACGTTATATTCATGACATTTCTGCAGCACTTGCCGAGTCACGAAATTCCGATCCTCAGCGTGAATCCCGCTTGGTATTGCCACACGAATTCCTTCGAAATCGATGACAGACGGCGGCACAAACTTTGCGAGAGCAACTTGTTAGCGGCGCTCAGTAACGTGATTGAACGATAGTTACAGCAATTCAGCTTGTCATCCTTTTTACAGATAGGAAACACGATACCTTCCATCCAATCCTCCGGTAAACACTCTTCCTCCCAAATCTTGGTACTTACCCAGTGCATCACCCTTGCCAGTGCTTCACCACCGTATTTTTAACAGCTCACTTGGGAGTTGGTCAACATCAGCAGCTTTGTTGTTTTTCGACCGAAACATTTAATTAACATTGTTCTTGATACGAAACTTTTGAAAAGATTTTTGTCTTATAGTTATAGCCATACCACAGAGAACAGACGTTCATCTTCGGTCTGCAACCTGTGTAAAACTTTAAACCGACATTTCAAATGTATGTCGTTATGCTCCTGGTAGGCGGCGCTGCAGTTGTGCGGTAGCTGTCATGAAAATGTTTATCAACAAAAAGCCTAGCACATAACCAGAAAAATTTTGTTTGTTTTTCTCTGCACTTGGTTTTTATACCGGTTGCCCATATTAACTTTTACACACGTTTTTCAAGGAATTGTATATGGACATCAATGTCTGTTCTCTGTGGCCATACGCTAGTACTGACTGTGCCAAGAAAAAAATCGTATTTGTTCGGGACCTACTGGTCTAAGCGTTAGTCTATGGCCATACTATATTCACCAAATGCATAGTATTTCCTGATCACTGATTACGAATTCGAGCAACCATCAGTGTGCGACAGAAGAAGCAGAAGCCTACGATTACGTGTACGTGTCCATGCTCAATCCATGCATTGCCGGGAAGTTAACTCGAAAACCATTTTCGCCGAGTAAAGAGAGACGGTCGTCGCGAGTGCTCGAGCTGGTCTACTGTACTGTGTGGTCCTGTAACGCCTGTTGGACTGTTCAGTACGAGATTTGTCGTAACATTCATCGACGATTTGACGCACTTCTGTTGAAGAATCGAAGTAATCGGCGAAAAAACAACATCATTTCGTTGCTATGTATTTTGGATAGCAACCATGTTGCATAAATATCTAGCTGAAATAAATATTATCTGCTCAAAAACGGATACACCTTCACATTTTGCGGTATCATCAGTCAGTTCGAGCTAGCGACACGTCCGGTCGTGTTTTTCGCTCTATCGATACGAAATTTGTTTTTCCCGGTGCTCGACGGAGGCTGACTACCGTGCTGTTGGTGCTCACCTAGTCACCAAGCAACACGCGTTTTACACTCACGATGCACCCGGAAACAAACCGCTGAAGGTGATTCTGCGTGGCCTTCCAGAATTCACTCCGGAGGAAATTATCAAGGAGCTGCAAGCGGCGGCTCTGAAACCAGTGAAGGTGTTCCCAATCAGACGAAAACAACAGGGAAATCATCGGGACCAACTCTATCTGGTCCACTTGGAGAAGGGTTCCGTCACGATGGCGGACTTGTTGAAAACACTGGCCTTTTTCAACGTCATTATCGAGTGGGACCGGTATCACCCGAGGCGATACCAAACAGAACGGCAAGTGTCTGGCGTTTGGTCATGGGACCCGAAACTGCAACATGAAACCCGGTTAGAAATTGTGCCGGAGCGCACACAACCATGGGTTGCGTCATGTGGCACACAACCATGGGTTGCGTTAACTGTGGCGCTAATCACAAAGGCAGCAACCGAGCCTGTCCCAAACGAGCGAAGTATTTGGCCATCCGCAAGCAGGCGTCCATCAAGTCTCGGATTGGTCAACGCGGCCACCACCTCGAACGAACGAAGAAAATTTCCTGACGCTCCGGTACCAAGTGGCGAACCTGCCGCCAGTTCCGTTAACGATTTGCGGCAGACGGCTCCACCAACAGGCTGGTACAATCCGAGTTGTAGTTCCTCCACCGAACCACCCACCAAAGGACAGCTCTATGAAACGGAGTTAATGATCGAGTTCATCCCAGAGTTCTAACGCCAACTACGTTCCTGCCGCTCGAAGGAGGAACAGCTCAAAACCGCCACATCCGTGATAATGAAATTTATTCACCGACTAAATTTATTTTCAAATATGGATCGCTCCATCAGCATTCTCAATTGGAATGCTTGTTCCATCCGAAATAAAACAATTGAGCTCGATGACTTCGTTAACAGGAAGGTCATCGACACCGCCATCGTCAGCGAGACACATCCCAAGCCGGAACACAGCGTTTTCATCCCAGGATATCGGATTGTGCGACTTGATCGTAGCGGCTCTAGTGGAGGAGTTGTGATTCCCTTGCGCTACAACATCAACTGATTCCGTGTTTTCAGCTGCAGTCTATCGAAGCCATCGGAGTCGAGGACGAATTTGCCGTCGGCCCTATCACCATCATCGCGGCCTATTGTCCTAAGCAAGCCAGCACTGCCAATAAAACAACAACGGTGCAACGAAACGACATCAGTTTGCGGAACTCGCAGACAAGAGCAGTTTATCATCGCCGGTGACCTGAATGCGAAACACGAAACCTGGAGGAATACCCGGCGCAAACGAAATGGTATCATTCTACAGGAAGACCTGGAAGAGGGCCATTACACCATCTTGGGCCCAGATACTCCCACCCGGTTGAGCATATCTCGGGCCCACTCAACAATCGCTCACTCGCCCACTCAACAATCGGGGAACAACATCGCCCAGCCGGTCATGCACCAGGAGCTCAGCTCAGAAGTTGGCTCCTCGGTCAACCGGCATCGAATCACCATCGCGCCAGTTGGAAGAGGTTCCGACAACATCGATTTCGACATGCACCACGAGTCGGTTGATGACATCGGACGGCAGCTGCAGAGTATTGTGCAAGCGATCTCTCAGGCCCGGGAGCAACATGTCCCAGTGATAGGTCAGGTGAGCAGCTCTGTACCCATAAATAGACCCACTAAAGAACTGATACTGGAACTGGTTTGCAAACGCTATAAACAGCGCTTATTCTGCGTGGCGGGTGAGTCGACACGACTCGCTCTCACATGCGAGGTGACAATTGTCGCCTCGGGTGAGAGTGACTCTCTGTGCAAATCAAATGGAGAGTCACCTCACACGAGGCGACAATTGTCACCTCGTATGTGCGAAGCGAGTCGTATCGACTCACCCGCCATGCAGAATAAGGCTGCTAGACTCGTTCCGCCAGGGGATGTCAAAGTTCCCCTCAGTAACAGAAAGATCGATTGGTTCGTGGAAGTAGCGAGGTAGTCTACCTTGGTGTCACTCTAGATAGCAAGTTGTTGTTCCGATCGCAGGAGTAGGACAGGCTTTCTCAAACTTCTTTACCGTCGCACATCCCTTGGGGAGTTTTCAGTTTCGCGACCCATAGATTGAGAAAGGCTCGAGTACGGTGTTTGTGAATTTCGAAGCTTGCTATCAGAGTAGACGAGTGTTCCGCTCCTACACGAATGACGAAATCTGTCCATGTATTCCATTGCATTTGTACCCATTGTTTTAAGGAGCAAAACCAACGAAATACCCCAGTAGAGAAGAGATTATCCCGAACAAAGAATTGTTTTATTGAATCGATAAAAAAAAACTACAGTGTATTACAATTCAAAACATGCCTCCTGAAATCCTACACCTAGGCCTTCGTTTACTTTTAGAAAAGAAGGGGGTCCATTCCGTGATCACTTCCTTCCTAACTTGATCAATTTTTGCACCATTTTGTTAGCATCATTCGGATGAAGCGAAATTTTGTTGGAATTATTCTCATCCTTGTGCCCTTCGCTCTCTGCGCCGTCGATCTCGTTGGATGTTTTGAGCGATTCCACACCTTTAGCATGCGCCTGTACGTGCAAAGCATATTCAACCGCATTAAGGAATCGACGGTTGCAAAGATGGCACTTCATCTCCTTTTTCGGCGTCCGGGTTATACCGGTATGGCCAACCGCTTGTGCCTTCTTCCGAATGGCTCCTGTTGATGATGTCGGTCGGGTAGATGCACCCCCGCTGACGTTATTGGCACTCGTGTCTTCGATGCTGCTCGATGTAGACGTATCCGAATTGACGGAGCTTCCCGTGGATGGCAGTTTGTTTATACCGTTGAGAGGGGATGATCTGGAAGATTTCGAGCTCGATGCTCGCTGAAGATCGTTTTGAGCTAGCAACTTGCGTTTGTCGGGGATTGGAATCTTCAAGCAGTTGGAAATCAGGTGATTGGAAAGAATTTTTGCATTGACGAAAGTTTTGGAGCAGTAGCGGCATTTAGTGTCAGCAGCTTTGCCCGCATCTAAAGATTTTCCTGGGGATGCGATGCCGTTCTGGTGGGCTAGCTTTTTATGCGTCTCCAGTGAAGAACTAAGACGGAACGGACGTTGGCAAATGTCACAAGTGAATGATTCGGGTTTTTTGAAAGCGTTGGGGGCAGTACCGACCATGGACGGCGGACGGATTCTGGAAATCGGTTTTGTGAGCTCTTTGGGTGAACTTCGAACTGAGGACTCACAAACCGGCGTGAGAGGCTTGCACTGTTTTGCTGGCGGTTCGTTAGAAGAATCAGTCGTGGATCGTTTTCCAAGGGAAACTCGACGACTTGCATCACTACCGCTGAGTGTGGTTTTTGCCGGAATCTTCAGGGGAACTTTTGGAGGGGCTGCAAAGAGGTGAAAAAACATTCGTAAGACAATTCGGCTTCGAATACACAGGGATAACACCTACCAGGGGCTACAGATCGCCGGAGAGCCTTCATCGGTAGGACCGATTTGCGGGACGCAACAGAAGTTGGAACAACGGATTTACGCTTCAATGAAATGCTTGCAACCGGTTTCAAAGACACCGGTCCAGCTCTAGGAGCAGGAACCATAGACTTCCGGTTTGGTCCTACTTTACACGAATCGCCAATCACTTCTTCTTTCGCGGTTTTCGTTACTTGCGCAACGACAGTTTTTGTAGGCGGTAGAATAGATTTCCGCTTAATGTTGACCAAATCCGATTGGCCAACCTTCCGCATTTCCTTCAATCGATCTGGAATCAACTTCACAACGCTGGATTTGCGTGCAGGTTTCACGATCGGAGAAGCAACGCGATTTTCATTCAACCTGGAACCGATATTCGAGCTTCTGGTTCGGGCACGCTCCTCAGCCGCCTTTGGAATCAGCGACTTTCGTATACTCTTCTTGCGTTCGCTGTTAGGCTTATTCTCCTTACCATGTTGTTCTTCCGGATTTTTTTTCAATGACTCAAAGAAATTTTGAAGCGAATTGGAGCTTCGACGTTTATCCGGGGTCGCTTTGTCATGCTCTTCCTCAGGGCCGTTCACCTTAATTTGCGGAAGTGGCGTCATTTTGTTAACATCCAACGATTCGAAAAAATCGGACAAAACGTTAGTTCCGAAGGATTTTTGTGCAACTGGTAGCACTGCGGTGTCCACAGCCGACAGAACGCTACTTTCCAACGTTATTTTAGACTCCTCGCTTTCCTCCGTTGAGGAACATTCCAAATGTATCGGTTCTCGCATTTTCTTCATCGCCGAAGGCAGTTTACGCTCATCGGTTTCGTTCAATTTTTCGATGCCACTCATATTCTCGCCTGTACTACGTAATGTTTTGGCCGGTGTTGAAGACACACCCAAGTATTTGCAGCTCATTTTGCTGGCCACCTTGACCGTTGCCGGAGATGCTGCCATAATCATCGGCTTCCGTATGGTGCTCACTTCTTCCACACTAAAATCGTTCTCTAACGTTTGGTCGATCGAGGTGTCCTCTTTGGTTACCTCCTTCTTGTCTTCATGCACTATTGAAGCAGAAACGACATTGTTGCTGGCCGTCTCATTTCCGTCCTCGGTCATGGTATAGTACAGCGAATTTCCGGATGTGATGCTATCGTCATTTGCCGTTTCGTATCCGGCGCCGTTGCCTAGTGACTGACAACTGGAATTTAATCCCGTTCCCATAGACGACCGCATCCGAAGTCTTGACAAACGGTCCATTATGTGCGACACTGAATTTTAAAGATGTTATAATCAGCTTCGATCAACTGTAAGCATACAAAATTTCAATAAAAACCGGTCCTTGAAAGCAATGGCAGGATACCTACCAGGTTGAAAGGAAAGACAAGATTCAACTGAAAATTAACAACCGAAGAAAATTGCGTCGCTATGCAGAGTAGGCGTAATTGATTCAATAATCGATTACTACTTGGATCTACTAAAATTACAAGGAAAAATCAATAAAACATCCCGTTTCTCGCCTAGCAGAAAACAAAAACCGATTTGCAAAATGCAACTGACAAAAACAAAAGCGTTCACCCGCTGCTTGCTCGTAGTTTTTGTTCTTTCTGAGTCGGTATTGCAGAGTAATGTTTTTGAAAATGTGGCTGCGTGCTGTGGGTTATGTATGCAGCTTTTTAGGGGCAGGGGTGGATCAAGTGTCAAGAACTCGATACACGGAGAAATCCAGGTATTCAGCGATTGCTTATTAAATTTTGTCTATACAGCAAATAAAGTTGTTGAATATTACACAGAATAGGTCATTCCATCGGTTGTGTAATATTAGGTTGTCTCGATGTACACAATAAAATGATGCACTGTTTATCCATGTAATTAGTAATGTAAACGAGACAACGTAGCTTATCGAGACAACGTAAATCGTCGCAATGTATATGAAAATCTAATAATTTTTCGCCATAACGATTTACACATAATGTCCATATGATAATGTCATAAACTTTATGAGAAAGCTTCGATAAGAATTATTACAGAATTCATATAGTGTTAATGCAGTTATTCGGATATGTTTTATATGGTGTGTTATGGCATTCACCACGATGAGGAAATAAAAATCATAAATTTGACACATACTTTCTTTTTGGTAGGAAAAATGAGGTTAGGATAATTTAACGAATATAATTATTTAAAAAATGCTACTCATTAATCAAAAAACAAATAATTTTCACAAAAGGTTATATTTGGCATCTACTCAACTTGTTACTGGGACATACTTATCCGTAAATTCCAATACAATTCAATCGGATTTCATTTTTTCCTTCCTTCTCGACACACTTCTTTCGACCATGGACTTTGACATGAACCGGTCCTTCTCTAGTACAGCAGCGAAACATTAGCCGCCTTGAACCGGACTCAGGGAATATCGAGGGCCTAACATTATGTGACCGAAACCGGCAACCAGGACCTCGTCGTTTGCTTCGATGTGGGAATGAAGCCAGTGATCTTCTTTCTGAGCTCGATTAGCTGCATTCGGATGTATTGGTGGATGGTGGAGTTCGGCTGCTTGACTTCGATGCCGATCTTTTCATGCACGATCCCTCTGAATCGAACGGCTCCGGCGGTTGGATTAAACTTCCAGCACCCTTCTACAAGACCCTTCTTGTAGTCCTCATCGGTTTTTCACTGATCCTGCGATGACGGATGCGCTTCCGAGGGGTCCGAGCGGTTCATATGAAACAACACTTATAAAATAGAAAATAGAAAAAAATATATTGACAATGACCATTACCAGTCGAGCGCCATTTTGATTTTTCAATCCAAAACACAATCAAAAGTATGTGTCAAATCTAATAATTTTCAGTCATAAGGCGCGACACATACTTTTTATTGAATTTGAATATGCAAACTATCTGTCGAGATAATACGTTGGAAGTGAAGCACAAATAAAAATGATTTTATAAGTTATGAAATATATGTGATCATAACACATGAAGGGCATAACCAACAATCAATATGCAACTAGCGATTTAAAATTGGTTCACTGTTGTAGAACCCCTTGGTCCGAAGAACTCCTTGATGCCAGCACCTTGTTATACATATTTGCGCCTTTGTTTTGATTTGCTGTGTTATTTTGACAGAATATTTGAGAGTGTGTTCATGTGAGTTCATTATAAGGGGTGCATTATTGAGCTTGGGACCGAGCTTGGGACGATGTTCTAGTACTGACTGAGCCAAGAAAAAATCGTTTTTGTATGGGACCTACTGGTCTTAGAGTTAGTCTATGGCATGACTTTGCATTAATGAATTGATTATTTGATTTTTTATCCGTGTACTATATAGTCGCGACGTAAAGGAAACAGTGTGAAAATTATAATGTAAATGAAGTTTTCGGTTATTATTCAATGAAATAAAAAAAAACAGTTACAGCGAAAATTAAAACAATATGTTCCTTTATTATTATTTGAACATGAATGTGTTTCAGCCAGTGGCGGATCTGTCATTTCTTCACTATGGTACTTCTCCGAAGCCGTCAATTCATCCTTCTTTCTCTTCTCGTTCTCATCCTTTTTGACCTTAATATTGAACGGAAGCGGACACTCTTCTTTCTTGCGATCGTCACCATCGTCACCTTCGCCAGAATCAGCCACTTCACTAACTCCACTTGCAAGCGAAGATAATTCACAACTACTTCCCCCATATCAGTTCTGTTTCTGCTTTCAATTGGGACGGTTGAGAGTTTTGTTCATTCGCGCGATAGCCTTCTTCTCTACGGCATTGTAATCAATTTGCATTGTTCTTGTTTCATCAACTCGGTCGCTTTTGTTATAGCAGCAATGTGCGAATTGAAAAATACTGTACGATTTACATTTCGGCAATACGAGCGGATAAACCAGCTTTATGGCTGGCCCATAATTGATACGTTGCGGATGCGTTTGCGTGAATTTGACAGTTTTCCCATAGGTTTTCTGTCAAATTAACGTCAACGCATCCGCAACGTATCAATTAGTGGGTGACCGTTAGGCGAAGTGGCAAATTTCGTCAAAGGCTAGACTGTGCTAGTTGACGACTGTCCGTTGCAAAGTTCTACTTGCTCAAGTTCGAAACCAGGTAGCTGATCTGCGTTAGGGCGTATGAGCAAGGCTTCCCCGGTTGAAACCCTCTTAGTACGGTCACACTACAGCTTATATTACGTGATATAGGCCCTATTACGGATGTCACTTCACGGTGAAAACGGGCGAAGTGACACTCGTAATAGGGATGGTGCAAGTGATTCCCATTTGATTTGCACGCGATCTTTTTCACCGTGATTCGCAAGTTATCACCGTGATTCGGTTTCACCGTGAAGTGACACCCGTAATAAGGGCCATAGAGTATCTTGATATCAAATGACATGTACATTATTTCCAGTGAAAACTAGATGTATAGTTGCTGATATCAAGATATTCTATATCACGTAATATAAGCTGTAGTGTGAACGTACTATTAGATTATTGCCACCAACTTGTTTGGATTGATATTAATGAAAGCAACGGTCGCGACGACGAAGAAAATCTCCGGTGTTGTAAACAAACAATTATCGAATTCGTGTTTCAACCTAGGTTGGAACTAGTTGCCGAGCTAGGTTGGAACTAGTTGTCAGCGCAAACCTCAACCCGATAGGAGTTACAAATAAAACCGTATACCCATAGCGTGATTCATAACTGGCGGACACATAGCGGGAGCCAATTTTGATACTGATCCAGTTGGCGGAGCCGAATCGAACACATCTCGATTAATTAACGCTTAACAAAAGCAGTTTGTAGACAATGACTTGTGAAGATCGTTTGAATTTTAAATCACTATCATGAAACAAAATGCAGCATAAGGTATCAAGAGTCGTGTAGTATCTACCATATGTTTGCGAAGTTCTTTATAGTGCATTGGTTCACGCAGATTTGGAGATATCAGCATTATTAGAATCAAATATACGTTAGGCGCTTTGATTACTCGATATATCACTTTGGTTGGATCCAAACAACAGTATCAATTTGTTTTTGATATATACTCAGCGTTGATTTAAAAATATATATATCTGAATCAATAATATTTTCATGTTGATTTGAAAACAAAATCTTTTGCAATACTGCTGCTTTAATAAAACGATCGATGCTTTGTGCATGCGGTAGGGTGATTATTATTGCGGAACAGAATCCCACCCGTTGGCAATTTCCAACAAATTATTATTTTCGTTTAGTCCCGCTAATATTTGCAGTCCAGTCTGTCTGTCTAAGTCTATGTAATGTCGGTTCGGGTTTGATTGGTGTATTGAGTCGCTTTGTTGAGCGATCCGTACTAACTTTAAGTACACTTAGTTTGTTCATATAACGGAGTCATTTAGATTAAGTGTAGTGCTGTAGCATGCTGTAAATAATTCCTTGTAGAAAATAGGATTATTACACAAAAGATTTATGGAAACTTGCACTTAACTAGTATAATTCAATGTAAATTCAAACTTCAATAATTTCTTTTATCTATTCGCTTTTATCTGCATGCACTTTTGTTATCTTTCTCCAATAGTATATCTCCTTCTTAGTATAGCTATCCTTCTTCGATCTGTCAATCTGGCAACTCATTGTTATGTCAGATGTCCGATCTGTCGCTCTCCTTTGTCACATACGGTGAGGGATACGACCGTCGGTTGGCTATAGACGTTCGGGTCATAGAGGTGCGCATACGGGATCTCGCCAAAGAATCCCACCCGTTGGCAATTTCCAACACCTGGTGTTTAACACACACATAGCCGACCCAATTTTGATACCCGATCCAGTTCGGAACTGAATCAAAAACGAATACGCTTAAAAAAAAGAAGTTTGGTAGTGTTGTGAGATTTAATTTTACATAAAAACAAAATGCGATAAGGCATCAAAGTCGTGTAATATTTACCATTGTTTGCGGAGTTCTTTATGTGCATTGGTTTTCGTGTAATATTTATGTTTCACATATTAGATTATTACATTCATGCAACTAATAATTTTTTTATGATGTAATCATCGGTCTTCAACGATGTAATATTCCACTAAGTGGATGTTATTGTGCATCGTATTTCCTTGATTACAACAGTTTTTAATACGTTAGAATCAATTACGTTGATGTATAAAGGGCGAACACGAAATTATTGCGACACATTCAACAGGGCATAACTTTTTTACCATTGGGTAAAAATCAACCAAATTTTGCACACTTTCTCATTGATGTGTATTGTATACATGCTGTCAAACTCGAAGTCGTGTTTTTCGATTCAACGAAAATGGAGGTGAACCAACGCGAGTCGAGAGAACAAATTCTTTCCAAACACCTGGAATTTCCTGACCTGTCGCACCGGCAGTTGGGAAAAATGTTGAACATTCACCATTCAACCGTCTCCAGAGTGTTGAAGCGGTTTCAGGAGCGGTTGACGTTGGACCACGGCAAAGGAGCTGGAAGAAAACCGGGACCGGAGAACAAAAAGACGGAGGGAAAGGTGAAGCGGATGATTAAAGCAAATCCCAACGTCTCAAGCCGTGATTTGGCTAAAAGATCGGCATGTCGCAGAGCTACGTCCAGAATGCAAAGAAGAGCAGCTGGACTATATACATACACGGTACAGAACTTCCCAAACCACGATGAGCGGCAACAATCCACGGCTAAAACTCGGGCACGGAAGCTCTACGAGAAGATGCTGACAAAATATGGCTGCTGTGTGATGGACGACGAAACGTATATAAAAGCCGATTTTAACGCAGAATTCCGGGTTGGAGTTTTTCACCGGCAAGAGCAAGTTCTATGTGGACGACAAATTTAAGAAGAAGAAAATGTCGAAGTTCGCCTCCAAATATCTCATTTGGCAGGCCATCTGCTCTTGCGGACTGAGGAGTGAGCCTTTCGTGACAAAGGGCACAGTAAATGGCGAGATCTACAAATCTGAGTGCCTCGAGAAGCGCCTTTTGCCGTTCTTGCAGTATCACGACGAAGCTTCGCTATTTTGGCCAGATTTGGCATCATGCCACTATTCTAAAAGTGTCCTGGAGTGGTATGAGGCCAATTCTGTCCATTTTGTTCCAAATGACATGAATCCGCCAAACTGTCCGGAGCTGGGCCCGGTGGAGCAGTACTGGGCAATGATGAAGCGGGAACTTCGGAAGAGCAAGAAGACAATCAAAGACGAGAAGGACATGTTAAGAAAATAGAAAAAAAAACTGAGAAACTGGTACCGGATGACACTGTAAATACTTTGATGGAGGGCATCAAGCGAAAATGCGTTCAATTTTACACTCAAGCCTCCATCGATTAACTTTTCTTTTGATTTTTGAAGTAAGTATATGTATAAAACTACCCTAAAATTTTGGTTTGATTCTAAACATTATAAGAAAATTGGCATGACATTTTCGGTGTCGCAATAATTTCGTGTTCGCCCTTTATTACATTTTTTTTTGCTTGTATACTTGGCTTAAAGCTATACAGAGTAATAGTACGTTCACACTACAGCTTATGTTACGTGATATAGAGTATCTTGATATCAAATGACATGTACATAATTTCCAGTGAAAACTAGATGTATAGTTGCTGATATCAGATACTCTATATCACGTAATACATAGTGTGAACGTACTATAAGAAATCTTATAATCGCTGTCACTCATGTGCTGCGTGTGGGCGTGTTTTCTATTGTCGAGTGCGTGAAGCGTTCTTGGACAAATATTGAAGCGCATTATTTAAACTTCCAAACGTTCCTTTTCGTCCTGCTTTTCTCTTGGTTTTCTTAAAGTTCTAGTCAACTGTGCACGAATTTCCAAGAATGATTTTGCTTACGGCTTATGTTTTCTTGATTGAAATAAGTGAGCACGCGGTTACAGATACCATATTGTTCTCGGAGGTTTTGAAATGCGGAACAGTTTATAACGAGATGCTCAACCGACATCTTGGTTGAGCACACTACAAATTGTTTGTGAAATCCATCATGGGATCCTAGATCGTATGAGAATCTGGTATAGCCGCAGCGTAGTCTGGAGAGCACCCTCTGGTCCGTCCAGTTTTTGTAGTCAGACCAGCGATGGGTTTCACCTTTTAGTTTGCGTAGTAAAGCGTCCCTGGTGCTAATCCATTCGATACCCCATGCCGAAGTTATCGTTTTGATCCACATTTTTAAGTCCGCCGCAGGTATTTTGGGTCCATTGGGATTTTCAACCGTTTCCCTTTTCAGAACCGTTTTCCCTTTTCAGATTTTAGAACCGTTTTCCCTTTTCAGATGAATATCGCTGATACCAGTCTTCGACTTTCACCTGCTTGTTATTCTTCTTTGTTCTTATACACTGGAGCTTCCTTTTTCGTCCCAGCTCGTCAGCTATTTTGTTCTCACTTATGGATGTGTGGCTGGGCACCCACTGGAATGTAGTCCGCCACCGACGTACGATTTTCAATATTTCACTAGGATCTCGATCCATATGCTTGATCTTGGACCTCTTCTAACATTATGCACACAGTCCTGGAATCGGTGAGTAGTACTACGTTGGTCATTTCGTTCTCTTCAATGTATCCCTTAGAAATATCTCTGCTGATTTCCTCTTCTAGTTTGTAAAACATTCTCTTCTTAATTCCTTCCACAAATATACCCACCGCACAGCTTATCCAGCTTAGACTATTTGAATTAGCGTTCTTCTGGTTACTTACCATTCCATCCAGAAATGAATGTATTTCTACTTCTTCGTCCTTTGAGGTTCTAACGCTCGGCATAATTTTATCAAACATTTCTTGATTCTGTAAGTATACTCTCTCTAGGTATGTGTATTTGCCCATATCATCATCTTCCGGACGAACGAGCTTTCTGAGTTGTTCAGCTACAACGTTGTTTCTTTCAAAATACCTTGCTATTTCTTTCGCTGCAACATACTCCTGTCTCGGCTCTATTGGCTCTTCTCCATATATTGCAGCCAGTGCATTTTGGGTCCTCCCTTAGCTCAGTCGGTAAAGGCGCAGCTACAAAGCAACACCATGCTGGAGGTGGCTGGGTTCGATTCCCGGTCTGGTCTAGGAATTTTCGTTAAAGGAAAACTTCTCGACTCCCTGGGTATGATTGTAC
>JASCZW010006497.1:0-93108 GCA_034211315.2 Aedes japonicus
TTTCTTGGGATGACCTACATCGACATGCCTCTGCGCGCTAGCTGCAGGGTGCAAGACGGTCAAACTCAAACAAAGAAGCGTTGAGGGTACCTAATTCCGGCAAAGGAGGCCACCGCACTGAAGAAGGGCAAAGTCCTGAAACGCTCAGGGTGGTAATACAAAGATATCGGAGGGCGTTTCCGGATCCCAGAAACACCAGATACTCGTATTGCTACGAACAGGGAAGCTACCAGGTACCGATATGCCTGTGGACACGGTGGGTAAGGTGCTTGAAGAGTGAATGGATTGAAGTACACACTGAGTGGGGTTGAAGTACGCACCTGAGTACGGGTGGCCTGTCAAACTCCCAGCTCGGCTTCCATGAGCAAGTCAACGGTGGATGCCATACTGTCTGTCACCAAGACGGCAGAGTGGTAATCAGCGTAAGAGGTGGGGAGTTCGCTACTGTGCAGTGGTCACCCTGGGTGTGTCGCCGTTTGAGAGGCTGTCGCCTGTGGGTGAAATTGATCTCCACCAGGAAGACGGCACCGTAATCTCATTTTTAGGTGAATAAAACCATAGAACCAAATCTTCCGTTCCCATCAGGTATAGAACCACACGCTTAAGTTCGATCCAATCCCTGCCGTAAGTTGCTGCAGCTAACTACGCACACAGGCGCTGCAATTTCAAAGTCCGTTATGAGCACATATTAACTTTTTTCAATACAAAATTCAAGTGTTACAGTGGCTTTTCTGTCAGCTTCCTACACACTTCGGTCGCTGGCATCGTTCATTTCGCCATGACGTACCAAAATCCTCTCGAAACAGAAACATTTGCATCACGAACTTCCAACTTTATGGCATTGTTGGTGTCTAGAGTTGTTTTTGCTGTTTGTTTTCCAAAAACTATAGAAAGTGTGTCACCAGAAAAGCAACCTCGCAAATTAAATATTCTATCTCCAGCTCTCTCATCGTGACATCAGGAGAACAACTCGGAATCTTGCAGTCAATGGCGAGGTCGTGTGATTAAACGTTACTCCAGAACCTCTGAGAATCAAACAGAGAGGAGACGCGTACGTTAAGAATGGATGTTCTATTGGTGAATCCCACTAATATCACTAAATAGAACCAATATAGGAACAATATCACTAAATAGAACTAATTTTCGCATTATTTTCTGCCGTGTATCCTGTATTGGTTTAAAGAATATTCAAATTTTTTATGAAGTAATATTATGTAAACCATACATCAAGTTCCGCTCACATCCGGCGCTCGTTAATTGTTATTCATATTAACCTCAAGACGGCCGCAAATAATCGGTTCTATCTCCGTACCTCTGGCTTTAAGATAACTGATGTATATCAATACGAGCTTTGGCTCTGTAAAGTTGATTCAATTGAAAAAGACCTGTACAAATAAATGATTAAAAAAATTGGTACGATGCTGCAGTTCAAGAGCTATCATATGATAATGAAGAGCGTAAAATTCGCGAATGTTAACCGCCTATGATATTTGATAAACATGTCTCGTCGTCCATGAAGAGTCAGCCTGGCGGCAGCCAGCCTCACGGTGCTTCTGCGTACGCGAATTTGGCGACCGTGTTTTGTATCCCGGTCGGTTTGTCCTGACCCTTAAAACACGTAGCCCTGCCGCTTCATGGTCTGCTGGACGAACCACTTCGACGAATTGACCTTTTTGGCCACGTCTCGGGTGGAAAAGGTTCGGGTTATTCTTAAAGTGCTGCCTTATCTTCCGCGCCTTCTCTGGGAATTCCGTTTTCGGTTTTCAGCCGCTTCAGCTCGATGGTCTTCCATATCCTGGAACATCTTTTCTCAACGCGGGACACGGTGGAATGGTGGATTCCAAGCCTTTTGCCGATCCATCTGTGCGACTGACCAGTGATGTCCATATCCTCAGTTTGGTAGAGAGAGATATTAAATTTTCCCCACACTCTTCCTACCTCAACGAGAGTTTTTCTCTCTTGTTTATATTCACCCCGTGTTTGCATGCGAGTAGCGCATGTGAGTGGAAAAAAATGGTTTTTAGTCACACTACACTCGATCGCTCTAGAGTGAGAAGAAGAGCTCTCAAATTCACAGAAGCAAATGTAGTTAAATTCCCTGACGCGTGCGCCCCAGTGAGCTCACTGGCGGGGGCTCTTCTGTTTATATACACCGTGTCCAATATATTCTCATACGAAATGAAACTTCTTTATTTCAAATCGATAATTCAGATTTTATTGATAACTTTACCCATTATATTGCCAATATAATACTGATCAACTACAGCATATGTTTTGGAACATCACCGCCTTTAGCCTCTGACCAGTTCCAGAAGTTTTTCGTATGCGATGGCGCTCCGTCCTGCTGAAACACATAGTGATCATCTCCACACACCTCTTGTACAAATGAATTGACAAGTTTCTTAAAAACTTCCGTTTTATAATATACGGCATTCACTTTAACGCCTTTTTTCGATGAAAACAAGTAGTAATTTGCCTCGCTTGACAAATTCCTCCCCAAACCATCACTGACGCAGCACTTTGGGTCGTGGAATATTCCTATTACTCTCTGAAACAGTTCTCGAAGATCTATCACAATCTGTCGTCTGGACATTGTGGGATTGTTGTCAAGACGAATAACTTTTCGTCGGAAAAGATAAATTCTTCCCCACCGTGCCGTGACAAAAGCAGACTTGCTCTTTCGAGTCTTATCTGCTCAGAAGGTTCCGAAACTTCGTGAAGCTTACGTTTCTTGAAAGCTTGGAATCCGAGATCATTTTGCAGTGTATTGTGCATTGGCGATCTCGAAATATTCAGATCTGTGGTCATTTTACGTACAGAGCGCTGTGATTTTCGTCTAATCCGTTCCCTGACCACTTTAACAACTCGTGCAGTCCGCACCGTACGAGTACGACCGGATCTCTTCCGGTCATCCAACGAGCAGGTGTCACTGTACCTTCGGATGGTTAGGTACACAAAATCCCGCTTTACTCCGAGGTTTTTTAAGTTTCTGAAAATAGCGCCCGGGCGCTCACCTTTCAAAAGAAAATTTAATACCACAACATGAAACTCCAACATTGCTGGTGAAAGATAAACACCAAATGGAAACAATCGGTCATAACCTAAAAGCGTTTGTATAAACATAGTGCAAAACTACACCAACATATACATGAATCATGTTGAGTAGTTGCACGACACCAATGCAAGGAAAATGTGTTTGAGAATATATTGGACACGGTGTACAGCAGGATTGCAAATTAGCTTTGACGCTACATAACAAAGGATGAAAGAATAATGATTCTTCCCGCTTCCTTTTTCGGACAATTTATGCAACTCCGAAGATGTTTTAACTTTCAATCGCACCAGCGAATCACAGAAAGAGCACTGGTGCGTCCTCGCCCAGGCGTGCGCGGCAGTGATCGCAGGCGAGGGCACTTTGAGCGAAGAAAGAACGCGAGCGATCGATTAAAAGAGAGTGTGGTTCACTCACTCCAAGCAATTCCATCACAGGCGCACACTTTCACACTATTTTTCCCCGAATAAAAGAGCACTTTGCTTTATCTGAGGTGAGTTATGGTTGTATCCTCTGTGTAGGTACAAATCTCACGCGCCGGCGTAATATTCATACGAAATGCCATCTTTGTGAGTGATCAGGATCACAAGCGTGTCGAGGGAAGCGTTTAAGCGGAAGCGGAGCCAAGCACCGGAAGAGACTCCATACGTACAAAGTGCAGAACACTTCGAATCGTGATGAACGGCAAAATACGGTGGGAAAGTCACGGGCCCTGAAACTGTACACCCAGATGCTGATTAAGCCTCATTGTCTCATCATGGATGATGAGCCTTACCGTCAATGTGGACTTCCGGCAGCTTCCGTGGCTACTGTTTTTCACCGTCCAGCACAAGTTTGATGTTCGGAGTAAGTAACGAAGCAGAAACTTTCAAAGTTTGTCAAGAAATACATGATTTGGCAAGCGAACTGCTCATGTGGCAAACGGAGTGCGCCATTCGTGTCTACCGGAACTTTAATCGGGGAGATCTAACTCAAGCGAGTGTCTACAGAAGTGTCTGCTTCCTCTGTTGAAGCAATACTGAGGCCCTACGATCTTCTGTCCGAATCATGCTTCGTTCCACTATTCAAATGTTGTCCTGGAGTTCAGTGTTTCAATTGAGTATTAGTACACGACACTGAAGAAGTCTCCACCTTGGAGACAAAATACACTAGGTAACACACAAAACATCTTGTTAGAATGATTTATAATAGTTTGTAGTATAAATGTATTATAAACGTATTGCAAGACATGTTAAGTTTGAAGCGTTTTGTAACTCTCGTATTCTATATATCACTCTTACAAACAGTCGAGCTAAAAAATACTTTCTTCACTGCTGCAAGTGATTGATTCTTATTGTTCTTAAAAACATGGATCCAGCACAATTATAATACATAAACAGGACAAGATTTTATGGGCAGCTTTATATACTGTTGAAATTACATTACACCAACCATGTTTTGCAAAACATGTTCTTTTTTTCTCGTTACGATGAATTTGTTGTACAATATTTTGGTTTCACTACCAACGAGAACCATATCATAAATACTCAGAGTTTACTTTTCAACAATCTGAGTTAGCTTAGCAAACAAGCTACTAACCTATCATGCCAAGGATTAGTGTTCAAATCCCCCACGCTTGGTGATTTTTATATTTCTGTATGGGGATATTTTTTTCCATTTTATGTTTTATAAGGCTTCACTTTTTTCGCTTTTTGCGTCATATTAAGGTATGAAATAAAGTATTATACCTAAATTTATAACTGTTTTTGTAATTCAGCAGTACTTTAAACTTGTTTAATACAAGCTGTGTTGCTTGGGACGCGCATCTATCAAGATAAGTAATAAAGGTAGTTGGAATTAAATAGAAATTGGTAAACTTTTTTCTCATGTTATAGTTACAGGTATTGAAACCTGTAACTATAACATAACTTAAAAGCTCACGCTCACCAGGATTCATTTATAAGTTTTGTTGTTGTTTTTCTTCTTCTTTTTGATTTATGTTAAATTTTTGCTAAGAAAAAAAAACTATTGTTAACCATACATTCAATTTCCGCTCCTACTTCCACTCCATGATATTATTTTTCCCATTGACCTCGAAATGACCGCAAGTAATCGTTTCGTCCTATGCAAAGTTTATTTTTTAAATCACTGATGTATATTGAAAGTCATAAACGTAGCTCTGTTAAGTAGATTTGATTGAGTCGCTACAAATAAATACATTTAAACATAAAATGTTCATCCATTCCTCCATTTTTTAAATAAAAATGCTGGGTGGTCTGATAATGTATGCAAAATGTAGTTCACAGACATTGAAATCAGTAAAGATGTTACTCTTCTCATGTAAAGAAGTAACTTTTCCCAGGTAAAGATATTGTTCCCAGCATGCAGATATGTGATACAAATTGTTGAATTTACTCTTCTGGAATGAAGAGTGAGTGAATCAAGATAAGATGGTTCAAATCTCGACTGCAAGTGTTTGAAAATGTCGATAAGTGTTACACAATTTGATGCAACGTGTCTTTCACTTACCACTGGATATATTGGAACAAACTTCCTCAATAAACAAAATCATTTCATACGACGACCTTAAAAATTCAAAAAAATTTTGGAAGTTCATTTTACTTGGAACAAAACTCATGTCAACAATTTTAAGACAACTTCAATGCCAGGAATAACGCATAAAATTTCCCCTTGTTCAATAGAAAGCCAAAACAAGCGTACACAACGAAACTGTTTGCATTTTTTTATTCAACGGAACTAATTTTCGCTATATCTGGCTTAAATTTACGAGCAATATCTCATAAATGTACCAAAGCTAGAATTTCATATATGTTCAAAATATTACACAGAAAGTAATTAAAAGTTTATACAAACTACACAGCAAATCAAGTTAGTGGCGCCCAAAAGACATTCAAAACTTTAAGTAACAGTGGCTTGATGCAGCTCCAATAAACATAGTTTTAAAAAATAACACTTAATTGTTTGCGTTATCTAATGCACGTAAGGGACCGTCCATTAATTACGTCCCGCAAACAGTAACTTTTTATAACCCCCCAACCCCCCCTACCACGTGACATAATTAATGAACCTTCCCTAAAGAAATGTTAGCTATTGCATTAACTAATGGGATCTCTCATGTAAATTTAAGCCGTTTTCCGCTGGAATCAGGTTTGTTGTATGGAAGATTGCAAACAATGTTGTATGCTGTATGAAAGATTGCAAACAATCACGATGTTTACTGTGCAGGATGTGATAATCGTAATGTTTAATTTTATTAAATTGCCATGCACTGAGATAAATATAGTTAAATCTGGGCTATCCACAGTCCGGGAAATGTGTTTTTTATCAGTCAAATGCAAACAAATAACAAAATAATCTAGAGTAAGAATGCCCATGTTGTACTACAGGTGGATAGATTCAAATTATTTTCTTCTCTGCACTTGACCACCAAAAGGCACCCATAAATTACAAGCTGGTAAGGTGTCGCTATTAAACAAAATACATGTTTCACATTGTGCCCGAAACACTTTCACGGCAAGCAACATTAACCTTGTGACATACAGGTAGGATGAATGACCATGAATATAAAGTTGATCACAAAATGTTATGTTTGACGCGAGTGAAAATCCGGTCCCATGATTTTGGTGCTTTTTGCCTACTTAAATGCTTTCAAACAAGCCATATTACTTCCACTAACAAACTTTAAGCTATTCGTTCTTATTCCGTAGTCTTTGTAGTTCTAATGCAAATTTCCAATTACTTTGTCGGTTATAAAATAAACACCTTCGATGCCAGCATTCGGTTGTTTCCATACGTAGCGGATTGATTGTTTACTGATTAACAACATTAGCAACTGATGTCGTTTTCCCCCCAAACAACAGCACTTTTCACAGGTGTGCATTCTTTTTATCTTTGACGCCCCCCAAGAACCCGAGGAGAGTCGAAAATGTGGTGCAGGCCCGTTTTCATCTACTTTTTTTTTCATAATTTCTCCCATGCACAAATGCTGAAAATTGCGTAAAAACAAGTTATCCGATTAAGCGCAATAAAAAAGAAGTCAGCCAAAACATTGAAATAATGAAAACATACATTAATGGGTGATCAATTGTGTGCTTCCCCTCTTCTGGAGCACGAGCAGCCTCTTGAAAAGTGGTTCACAGACGAGCCACATTCATTGATAGACTCGATGGCTGGCTATTCCCAACACGTATGCATATGAATGTGAGAGGAGGAGGAAGCACCAGAGACTGCAAGCTTCCGTGCATAATCTGATTTCCGAAATATCGACGCCGATTCAAATGTTGGAAAATAGGCTTGCAAACGCCTCCCAATCCTATCTCTTTCTTAGGCTGCCATTCCCGTTGTTTGTGAGTTTCGATATGGTTATAGGTTTCGCTTATTTCCTATACATCTACATGCATGGTGGCAGCGCCGGAGGATTTTCGCACCCGAATGGAGAATGAGTCGAGTTGAAATATAGGTCAATCAAACGCAAAGTGGGCTCTACTTTTTTGAATTAAAACATATTCATATGCATATCGCCTTGGCATGAGAGGTTCTCAAAGCAAAAATCAATAATTTGAGCAGCCCGGAGCCGTATATGGAGGTTGGCTTCTGCAGTCAACGCTCAACATCATAATAGTAGTGACTGACGGCAGTGCTCTTACTAATAAGATAAGAAGGTAGGCAGTATGTATTATTTTTTCATCCAAATCAAATCAATCACGGGCAGCCGACGCAACCAACTTTAAAGGCCAATTTTTAAAAATAAAAAATTTAGTTTTTTTTGTCCCTTAGTACATGAGCTAATCATGTAAAAATTTTGAGTCGTTTGGATTGAATGAAAGTCGGAGAATGGGTTCGTTTGAATTGAATGGCTCAATAAAATATATTGCAAAAATTTGACAGAAATTAGCCCTCTATCGAATTCACGCTCCACCCTTAACAGCTAGCTTATCATAAGCATTTCTACGCAAACTTGAGGATTGGCCATATTTGAGAATTGCTGAAAAAAACTTCGTAAAGGCATTTGGCAAAAACGACTGAATCTTCTACTACTGAAAGGAAATGTCAACTCAATAGTAATTTTTGAAACGGGTGATGCATTAGAACATAATTTTTAGGAATGACATTGCATACATGATAAAACGTGTTCCAAAAACGCAATATGATTTCAATTGCTATTACAAATTATGAAGCTAGTAAAGGGTGATACGGTCAAAATTTGGTCAAGGGAAAACGCGTGAAAATCGGTGAAATCGTTTATTTAAAAAATCAAATCAAATTTCAAGTTCAATTAGTATAAAATTCAGGAAAAATATTCAGTTAGGCTTCCGCTTTTCCAAATCCGAATTGCCGGGCCTTACGCTTGACCCCTGCCATCAGATTTTGTACAGCCACCTTGTCTACCTTCTTCGCCGCAGAAAGCCAGTTTGCCTTGAACTGCTGCTCGTCCTTAGCAGTTTTTTTGGTCTTCTTTAGGTTCCGCTTGACAATAGCCCAGTATTTCTCAATTGGGCGGAGCTCTGGCGTGTTGGGAGGGTTCTTGTCCTTGGGAACCACCTGCACGTTGTTGGCGGCGTACCACTCCATGGCCTTTTTACCGTAATGGCAAGATGCCAAATCCGGCCAAAACAGTACGGAACAACCGTGTTTCTTCAGGAAAGGCAGCAGACGTTTATTCAAACACTCTTTCACGTAAATTTCTTGGTTGACAGTCCCGAAAGCTATGAAAATGCTGCTTTTCAAGCCACAAGTACAGATGGCTTGCCAAACCAGATATTTCTTTGCGAACTTTGACAGTTTCGTGTGCTTGAAAATATCTGCTACCTTTCCCTTCCTTTTGCCGTATAAAACTCCTGTCCCGGAAGCTGCTTGTAGTCGGCTTTGACGTAGGTTTCGTCGTCCATTACCACGCAGTCAAACTTCGTCAGCATCGTCGTGTACAGCCTCCGGGATCGCGCTTTGGCCGTCGTATTTTGTTTATCATCGCGATTTGGAGTCACTACCTTCTTGTAAGTCGATAGTCCGGCTCGTTTTTTGGCTCGATGCACGGTTGTAGACGATACACCCAGCTTATTTGCGGCATCTCGGAGAGATAGGTTAGGGTTTCGCTTGAAACTACCGGCAACTCTCTTTGTCGTCTCAGCGGCTTCCGGTTTTCGATTTCCCCCCAATCCAGACTTCCTGGCTGTCGACAAACGTTCCCCAAACACTTTAATTACATTTGTAACGGTTGATTTGGCAACTTTTAGCGATTTTGCCAACTTTGCGTGCGAGTAGCTCGGATTTTCGCGATGCGCGAGCAAAATTTTGATACGCTGCCCTTCTTGCTTGGACGGCATTTTGACAACTGAAGAGTGAATTCCAAAATCAAAATAGGAGCAACATTCTACACACACACACACACACCTTCAAAATGAGGGGTGTTCAGGTTTTTTAAATGCAAAATTGAAAGAAATACGTCAAGTTGATATTGACCAAATTTTGACCGTATCGCCCTTTAATGATAAGAATTGAATTGGTTGTTAAATGACTGGAAATTGCTTACCATTGATACTTTGCGTACCTGCAGAGATTATATAGATCCCACTGTGATCCCTAACCTCTTGGTCGTATGCTGACAGAGAATATGAGCGTCTGAACGTCTGTTATCCAAGGTTCAAAATGGCTTCTGTTCTCCATATTGGAAGTGGTTGATCATCGTCTTCGTGCTAGCATAGAATTCTACACAGTGCTGTGCACAATGGTCCTCCAGTGGGATAGGGGGAAGCCCAAAAAGCCACCCTTAAAAATTGAACAATGCAAACTATACAGAAGTACATACGCACTGCGAAAATCGGCAAAGACGTAATGAAAACTACAATATAACGATATACCGAATGCGTGATACTGATTGCAACTTTGTACAAATAAGATTCCTGTTTCACCTGTGCGTACAATGTCTTGGCTTTCTTTCCGTAAATGTAAACTATAATCCATATCATAGTAGGCTACGAGTGAGAGAAGCAGATTTCCTTAGTTTGACAGTTGCACCATCACGTATTAAATAGCAGCGTATTCGTGATTTTTCCCATTTTTCGCGCAAATGTCGCAAAAAGATATTTCAATCACCGCGAGAGTGTCCCGGCGGACCATGGAAAAGATCTTAGACTGAAGCCTACATCGGAATTTTAAGTAAGTATGTTTTTCCGTGGAGCAGTACGGCCCGAAGCCAAATGTTGTATTACAACAAGATATGGCTGAGTGAGACATCTCGAACCGCACTTAGATATGGTTGCATGAACATCTCCCGTTCTGAGTGAAGGATATGTAGTCGTTATTTAGCCCCCATCTTAATCCCCTGCCTGTTCTAAACGCAACTCGAATACAAGGAGTCTTTGACAAACGTTGACCCGTACATGGAGAGAAATTGGTCCAGCCTTTAGTATTAGGACCTGCCGTGGGTTCCGAAAGCGTGCGGATGCTGTAATCGCAGTTTTAGTGTTGACAATGGTAAACATTTTTTTATTTAGTTGAACCAACCAACTGGCTTCAATAAGCCCCAATGGTGTAGTGTTATTATTAAATGTAAAATACTAGTCATTTATTAAAACTTCAAACATAATACTGTTATCTACGATTAACTGTGCCGTAGTAAATCTGACTAAATCTGCACCTAAGTGTCTGACGTGGTACACGGAAAAAAATTCGTGCCCATATCCGTGAACTGCAGTCATGAATTCGAGAACTAGCAAAAATACACCGTGAACTGAATCACGTTATCATGAACTAAATAGCATTTAAAGGGATAAATCCTGAAAACGTGAACTAGTTCATGGTCCGTTTTCATTTTCGGGAACGCTTTTTTTTTCTGTGTACATAAAAATCAATTACTGAGGCAACCCCTGTTGAAGACGCTTTGCAGTCCGTTGATTGCTCAATTAGTTCCGTGATTTGTGTGACGAAAAGGTAGACTCAGCATCGAATTATTCCTGAATGCACGTGGTCGTACATTCAGGTTGATTTGCTCGAGTATAGTTGGAAAATTCACTCTTCCTTGCAAGGTAACGGTGATAAACAAACCTCTGGCAGTGTCTCTTTGTGTCAAAAGAGGCTCTAGATGAATTTGTAGGCATCGATTCTCGTAGCTAGGCAAACGGAAAGGATCTCTCCAAGGTAATAACCGGAGCACAAAACGCAAGAATCAGCTTTGGACGGATGAAACTCTTTCAACCCCATTGTTGTAGCTTGGATTCCAAATTGCAGAACAATATTTAGAAACTGAATGACTTCAGGCAATAAACATCGGTAAAATGTTTGGTGATTCTAAGCAGTAAACCTAACGTTCGAGATGCTTTATCGACCACATGAGAAATATACTGCTTGTATGTGAGTCGTGAATCCAAGATTACGCCTCAATCCTTTACTTGGCTCATCCGTTCAATATCTGTCCCTGACAGATTATAGTTGAAGATAATCGGGTCCTTTTTTCGAGAAAAGGAGATAACTGAGCATATTTTGGGTTCACTTCCATTCGGTTAACGATGCACCAGTCAGTGAAGGCATGAATCTGGCGCTGAAGAGTGTGAAAATCGGCAATGGAACACAGATACGAAGGTAGAGTTTAAGATCCTCAGCAAGATACCACTATGACAAGATTAACATCGTTGAAGTAGAGCAAAAAGATCAACGGTCCAAGATGGCTATCCTGAGATATTCCCCATGTCGCTGGAAAAGTATCAGAACGGAATCACCTGAAGCAACCGTGAGTTGGTGTGTAAGATATGATTTAAATCATTATAATAACGGGTGTCCACTAGGCTGATGCAAAATTTGAAATATTTGCTCCCCTAAGCTTAATCGACGCCAATTTGGGTCCTGATAGTCCCCAAAAAATTTTAACACATTTGGTTTTAATTTGGCTTTGCACACGCTATTCAAAGTTTGTATGGGAATTAGTATGAAGAATCTCAAACTTACATTTCCAGATCACTAACATCTTGATATTATTTCCTCAAACCAAATCTTATATACATTCATATAGTGTAAGTTGTCAACTATCAAAATGCCGAAGATACCTGACATGTAAATTTTATACAAAAATAGTTATTCAATAAAACATAAAATACACACTTTAGGTATGATGATTTATTCTTATTTTTGTTTTCTTATTATTTATATTGTTTTTATATTTTATATTCATATATTTTATGTATTTTATTATATTTATATTATTATATATATATTATATATTTTATATTTTTATTTTTTATATACATTACATATTTTTACTTCTTATTATTATATTTGTTGAATAACTATTTTTGTATAAAATTTACATGTCAGGTATCTTTGGCATTTTGATAGTTGACAACTTACACTATATGAATGTTTATAAGATTTGGTTTAAGGACATAATATCAAGATGTTAGGGATCTGGAAATGTAAGTTTGAGATTCTTCATACTAATTCCCATACAAACTTTGAATAGCGTGTGCTAAGCCAAATTAAAACCAAATGTGTTAAATTTTTTTGGGGACTATCAGGACCCTAATTGGCGTTAATTAAGCTTAGGGGAGCAAATATTTCGAATTTTGCATCAGCCTAGTGTCCACTAAATAATGAGAACGAACAGAATGGGTCAGGAAAAAAATACCAGTGAAGTTTTGTTCAAACTGATTTATTTTATTAAAAGGGTCAACTTAAATCTTCAAACTAAGTTTAGTGAATATTGTCATATGGTCCGTGGTCCGCCGTGCGGCGCAGCTTAGTCGTTATGCTGGAACATGACCGTTGGATGGCAGCCACATCGATTTTTCGGATGCAGCTTTTGATCCTGTTGGTAAGTTGCTTGGTGTTCTTGGCCTTCCAATTATCCTTGTATACCATGGAGCTCAAAAGACCGAAGAAATCCTCGATAGGACGGCACTGTGGCAAATTTGTCGGATTCCGGTCTTTTGGGACATATGGTATATTTTGGCTCTCCAAAAACGTTAGCGTTTTTTTTGCGTAGTACGATGATGCCTTGTCCGGCCAAAACACGTATTTGCCATCCGAGTGATGTTGTTTAAGAAATGGGATGAGTATTTTCTGCAAACACTCTCTTTGGTACACCTCCTGGTTGATGGCCAAACCGCTTGGTTTGAACCACGGCTTCGAAAATACCCTTATCGGATATTACGATGTATAACATAACCTTCGATTCAAATTTGTGCTTGAACTTATACATTACTTTTGGAGGAGTAGTAGATTTGTCCTTAGTGTAGAATCGGTCGTTTCCGGTATCTGAGACTTCGAAAGAGGAAAGTAGCTTTCGTCGTCCAGAACGAAAGATTTTCCGCCGTAATTCCGAGTCATCCAGCGGCATTGGGATTTCACGGTTTGAATCTGCTCATCTGTGTACTCTGGGGATCTGGTTTTCTTTCTACACACTATTCCTTCTTTCTTTAGCGTCTTGCAGATGAGTGACTTCGAACAATGGAACTTTCGGGCTGCTTCCCGTTGACTTACCGAATCCTTGTTGTTGAACATGCTGCGCAGCGAGCGGAGCGTTTTCTCATTCATTATTTTCGCTTGACGGCCGCAACCTTTCTTCCGGGTTACTCTCATGCATGCCAGGATACGGTATACGGTGGATACCGGAACTTTTTCACGACAAAAATTGTCCACCGTGTATTTTTTTTCCACGATCTTCGTTCGCTTGAAAGAATTGTACAACGCGCGCGCGTAGTTCTTCCTGTTTCGACGGCATGCTGAACACGACTGAACATGTTAGAGTGAAATAAGAGTGTATGAAAATTTTCTGGAGAGTGCAACGATTCATTCATCTAAAGTGACATTTCTATGCGGCCGTTTTTGTTCTGATGGAAAAGTATTGAAATTATTCTCATTTTTTAGTGGACACCCGTTAGGATGTCATTGATCCCGAGTCGGTCTAGCTTAGGAATAGCAATAGCTTGGTTCAGTTTGTCGAAGGCAGCTGACAAATCAGTATAAATGACATCTGTTTGAACTCGGTCATTTATACTATAAGTTACATACGACATGAGACAGAGAAAATTGGTGGGGGGGGGGGGGGGGGGGGGGAATTACTACAACAACTACAACAAGGGAAATTACTACAACGAGCTGATAATTGGAACACATGGCCGAGCGGTGTCAATAAGGAGTCGATGTTCTTCTTGAGATAGATGAACGGGAAGCCATTGAGTCCTGGATAAAAGGAAGATTTCAGCTTGGAGGCGGCTTTTGAAATAAGTCGTATCGTTGAAGTCAATATCGCCCAAAGTGTCGCAATGCTTGCTGCGAGGTTAACGTGTTTTTCGGTTAGGCTCTCATCGGTAAAATTTTTGGAGACCTTTTGAGAGACGAGTTGGCAGATCTCCTGAGTCGATGATGCAATTTCTCCATCAAACACCATCCATGGACGATGGAAGACCGGACTCCTTTCACTGCTCGTTCACATAGTTCCAACATTATTTAGGACTTGATTTTAGCAGGGCTGAATCCTTTGTGGATATCGCGAATAACTTTGGCGACTGACCCGCTGGCAGTTTTTTCAATCGATGCTTGGTGGAGAGGTCGGTTCAACCAGCCAAACAGTGAAAAAGTACCTGTCGAACATAAAAACTCATGTCAGGAAGCGGAAGTCGCGTCCACTGGTTTAAGAGCTGCAGGCAATGACGCAGTGGCAGCGACTGAATAAGATGGTCCACTCTGCTTTCCCGGCAAATCGTGAGGTGGTGGTGGTGATGGACGACGAAACCTATCTCACCCTGAATGGCAACGACTAGCAGGGCACTTCATATTTTACTTCCCCCACGAAGGCAGTGAGCTCCAAGGTGAAGTTCATTTCACACACCAAGTTCCCCAAGAAGGTGCTGCTGTGGCTGACAATCAGCGAGATGGGGATGTCAAAGCCGCTCTTCTTTCATTCCGGACTGGCCGTGAACGGGGAAATTTATAGTATGAAATGCCTGCCGGAAGTTGCGTCGTTCATCAAGAATTACCATAAGGGCAAAGACGCGGTCGGCGTCGGTCCACTACTCGAAGCGATCGTTGAAGGAGATGGAGTGGCTGAATATCGACGTGGTACCCAAGTCGGCGAACCCGCGCTGCATTCAATCGAGAATTTCTGGGTTAACCTGGAAGCGTATAATCTACTCCAACAATTTGTCGCGAAAACTGAGGTGGCATTGATAAATAAAACGGAGAAAGAATTCAAAAACATGCTTGCATGCATGTTTTCGTCCACCATGACGAATGTTCCAGTTAATTGCCGGAAGGCCGCTTGCAAGGGCGTACATTTTTTTTGCAAGTAAGCTTAAATTATTATCTCTCATGGGAAATATATCAAAAGCAATTATCTGTCTTAGCTTTTTTTTTTATCACCATCCGAAAAAAGCCAATTTTTTTTAAGCAAACATTTAATGAACAGAAGCATTGATAAATGGTTCCTCAGTGTAGTTAAACATTAAATTGATGAAGAACGATCAGTGAATCCTGTTTTTGGCAAGACCAGATATCTTATAGCTGTTTGTCAAAAACAAACAATCTTATTTTTATGATTTCTGCATATTTGAAATTTGTTTGTTTTTTAAACATACAAAAACCATCACCACGAGCTAGTAATAATTTTAAAAAAAACTGTACGAAGCTGACTCACTTAGGATAGTTGAAAATCAAAAGCAATGGCACTTAATTAACAAAAAATGCCATTCAATAGTAAAATTCATCAATATCCCGCATGGATTGTTGAAGGCGCGCAAGCATTTAATAAATTCTAAACGCCTCGCATCAATTTGAACTCCCAACATGCACAATCCAGACAAGCTAGGGATTATCAATCACGACAAGCTCAGGAAGGCGCTATTCTTTCAACACGAGACATTTAGGTCAATCTTCTTACTGTCCGTTACATCATTAAATCACACATTCTGATTAGCTATCCGCCAGGCTCTGTAACCTAACAAATATCCAACGACATAATAATAAGATATACTTTTATTTTCTTCTGCATCCACCTCGGCCTTCCCCTCCCCCTCCCCCCGTAGCCGCAACATTGCACACAGCACAAGGAATCATAATTAGACAGACAACTCATCTTGCACCTCAGTTATGCATGGGATTGGCTATTTAAACGTCTTCAGCAAAGTGTTTTATAGGAACCTTAATTTGGTGTTTGGGAAATAGTTTAAGTTCAACAGTATGGATGGCACTGCTAAAGACTGTTACGATAATTATAAATACACTAATGATTCACCGCCAATTCAAAATGCGTGTATTATTCAACCAACTTTTGTCAGCGTCCTGTTGTTTACATCCAAATAGAATTGATTTTGTCATTTTTTTAATTTAATTTTTCGTACGGAATTGTGAGAATGCGTGGTCTTTCTCCCGAGCAAACTGATTGTACCCGGTCCCGCTGACCTTACATTCGACAGAAAGATAAGAGACTATTTCAAGTGTCATCCTTCAGCGTCAGTCCAAGATGTGGCGAAAAAGCTAAGTACTACGGCAACTAATGTTATGCGTGCCAAGCAGAGAAAGTAGAAGCAGCCAAAACGAAGCCCCAAACAGGCTGAATCTGGGAAACCGAGGGCTCGAAAGCTGTACGACAACCTGCCGGGACCATAGTTTTGTAGCTCGCAGAAGGGAAAGGATATTCCTGGATTAGTGAAAGCTATTAACACCAAAAAGAAAATAATGGTGTGGCATTCCAAATGTGATGGATATCCCATCAATTTCTTACCACAAACACAATGAATGGTCTAATCCTCGTGACGGAGTGTCTGCAAAAAATATTGCTACTCTTGACCAAACAGCATTACAAGCCTACAATCATTTGGCCTGATCTTGCTTCCTGCTATTACTCTGAATATGCACTAGAGTGGTACAAAAGGAACAATGTCGTATTTGTACAAAAGAGATGAATCCACCAAACTGCCCAGAAATTCGCCATATCGAAACTTTCTAGGCTTTGCCGAAGGCGATTGATCTTGGCGAGCTGTAAAAATCATTTATTTACCTCAACATTTTCAAATTAAATTCAAAGTAAATCTGGACGCACGGTTATACACCACCGCGTCCCTGGTGGTGGAACAAAAAAGTTTGACAGGTATTTGTTGATGCCGATATTGTTCATACATATCGAGATAGTAGGCACCTAAATAGACAAAGAAATTGGTGAAAAGTTTTTTCTTCGATTGATCGACGCATCTTGAAATTACGGATCATGGAACTTGAGAAAAGAAAATTAATTGTGCACAAACATCCACAGAGTCCTTCGTGGTCTGCCTCAAAATTGCAAAAGTGTTAAAATTCCCAGAATCAACGGTGTGTCTTGTAATCAAACGTTACAAGGATACTCTGAGTGTGGACAGAGTACAGCGCATCTATCATAAAAGTGGCACTAGGAACAAAAAGTTGAGGAGAAAGATGTTGAGGTTACCCATGGTCCCATCATGGTAAAAGTTTGTGTTCCTGTTTTGAAATACTACCTCACAATGCCCTCCGCTCATTTTCAAACTATGTACTTCTATTCAATTTTCACCGCCTGCCGTGAGCTAACGGAACTATTAATACTTTCTCTTAACAACTTTGTTCTAGCAAAACTTGCTGTCTACTCCTAGAGCCTCATGGTGATGAGAAATTATTTCCTTCTCAAAACAACGATATAATCCATTTTTAACAAAAATTTTGTTGAACGGATAAAATAAACGTTGAAGGAAATCTCTCATAATTGACTTATGGATCCTCTGTCCTCAGCTCCCACACCAGTAAAAATAAATAACCAAGAGGAAATATTCAAAGCAGACTTTTTCGATGAATCTTTTCTTCTTCTAACAATCATCAGAAGTAATTACTCACGCCAACCGAGGTAACATTCCTTATAATTAGTATCGTTTGCATAAATGTTGAACATTTTTCCATTGTACCCGAATGGCAACCTCAGAAGTAGTCGCGTGATTTGCTTTAATAAAAGAAACGTAGGTAAGGCACTTTTCCATCGAGGCAAGCCGTCTTAATAATAGAGTGCCAAAATCCAGTTGGAAGCGAAAGCTTATGTTGATGACACTTCACAGTTAATGGATGAAGCGAGATTTCATTTTTCGCTATCTAGTTTGCATTCGGATAAATGGCAGTACCTTACTAAAAAGCAAGCACTCGGCGTTGAAATGAAGTTCAGTGTTGTTGACATTGAAAACATTGGCATAAAAAAAAAGCTTTCAATTAAATAATAACCATGGGAGTGCATCTAGAAAACTGAGTTGAGACGCTTGCTACCGAAGCATGATAAGCCTAGATGAATAACTTCCGAAAAAATCAACATGTTCAGTAAACACATTACCCTTTACCCCTCGCATGGTAATCAAATTATCCTTGTACAAAACAAATTTCGTTTAGGTTGACGTGTAATTATTAGCTCGATCATTCCCATAAATTTCCAATGGAACACAAATCACGGAGCTCGCTCCTTCTGACGGTACACACCAGATGACCATCCGTTCCCCAACGGGTCAAAGACACTTGCTACTCACTATCTCTAGCACCCTTCAAATGGTCTTTTGCCAGCCGGTACCACTCGGTATGAGGAAGAAGAGTCCACGACCTTGACGTTAACCTGTTCCCAGCATGATCGCGTTCCCGGGTGCGATCGAGTTTACTCACGAGAGAGACATAAACAGCCCGTTTTCGAGATCACTTGACAGCTCCTCTAGCCAGCCACGTCTGTCCCGATGGACTTCTGAGGTCGTTCGTTCTTAGAGAGATTCACATCATCGCCACACTGTGCGCTTTCTGGTTGCTCGAGGGAACGGTTGATCATATCACAGCAACAACACGCGAACCCGTTGCGCTGGGTAGTTCTAAGCTAACAGTGGTTACATTTTTCCAGCTCTCGACTCCGAAATTGTTCCTGACCGAAGGACGGTGTTCTCTTGATTCCCATCAGCTGGTTCCATTCCACCACGTACCTGAACATAAGCATGAAAAACATGATTTAATTTTCACATCGTCAACCTTGCAGTACTGTTTTCCTGCATCAAATACCGAGCTGTTGTACGATAAGAAAATTAATAAATCATCCAGGAATGTTTGATTAAAAATGTCTTTTGAAAACATAAAAATCTTTAACAGCGAGAGATGGTCAGTCAAGCATGTGTGTGTCGGATTGTTTGCTTACATTATCATCAATTATCCATTTCGAGCTAAAATTTGAAAAGTGATCATCCCTAGACGGCCATGTGCCAAGATTTTCAAATTAGTTTCCGTGCGCTTGAGTCATTTTTATACAGCCTCGTTCCACAGCACCGGGAAGTGTTTGGAATGCTGGCAATTTGACGGTTTCGGAATTAAAGAGGCACCTCTAAATAGGTTCATTAACATTTATTTGCGATAAACAAATGAGCTCTCAGGCTAGTAGCCAATGGGGAGTATATGTTTCCATGTAATTTACACGAAGCGTTGCCGAGACTAGAGCTTTGAGGGTCATAGACATTAATGTGTGCACCATTTGCTCTTTTCAATTAAAACACTGGGAAGGTGTATAGTTGCATGGCTGCCTAGTTAGATTCCGTTACCAAACCTAAGTCAACAGAAGTGGACCCCAAGCTAATGTATGCTGATGGTTGTAGCCTCGCTATCACTAATATCCATGGAAAATCTTAAGGGCTGGAGAGCATAAATGATAATTAGACGGAAGAAAGTACACAACATTAAAAGTTATGCATATGGTGCTAGATTCACTTTTGCTTGTGAAAGTGATTTCTCATTCTTTTAAGTCTAATCATCACTTAAAAGTGATGTTCTCGATGCATATTTATATTAAGATACGAGGATGTAAATGCAAAAAGGTTTGATAGAAAACAACAACGAGAAATGAGCGTAAATGAGCATAATGCATTTAATGTTTTTGAAAGCTCATACACTATATGTGGGGTGAGCGATATTATTGGTGTGATAAGTATTGAGTTGGACCTTAAGCAAATACTAAATACCCTTACCCCAGTATGTGGACCCTTATCAGGAATGAACAACGTACCCTGCCTTATCAGCAACATATTCAGATTCAGTCAGTGTTATCTTGAGAACTAGTCCTAAATGTAAGGTATAATTCTGTAACATCAAGTATTCAATTATGTGATAAGAACCCACCATCAATTCAAGGATGACCTATGTCTGCAGGACTACCTTCAGCCGGTTGCCCCGAAAAAATAACCTTCGTTATGGCTTGTTGATCTCAATGAGGAATTTCGAAAGACTACGGCCAGAACACCGCGTGTCTTCACATGACAAGGGAGTGGCGACTCCACAAATCCTTCGACTGGCTTAGGCTCCATAGTGGTTTAAAATGTAAATAACTTACCATAAAAGCATACCAGTCTCTATTTTGTATAAAATATTCAAAAAATATAAATTTCAAAATCAATTTTCACTGCTTGTTATTCATATAGGAAAAAGTCATTGTGGTCTACAACACCATATCCAGTAAGAAACATTAGTATTAGTACATTAGTAAACCAGCTTGAGGCGGTTATCTCGATAATCACGAAATAATAAAAAAGAAAAACAATATAAGTTATTTTGAACCGTTAGTCATATAAAAGACAAAATAAAACGATAAGGACGAATTAAATTCCGAAAAGGTACAAACCTACCAAATATTGTCAAGTTCTGAGTGTAATAAAATTCTTTTTTAATGGAATGGTTCAAGGTTTTGATTAATATTAAGAAGGCAACCTTCATTTTTGTGATCCATACGTATTGCAAAATCCTCCGACCATATCTCAGAAAACAAATAGATTTGAGCAAAATTTCATAATGTTAAGTATTACTGTATGCCACCGTCGGTAGTGCAGTGGTAAACGTGACTGCTACTTGGCACCCCAGTGGGTCTGGGTTCAATCCCAGTCGACGTCGGTGGTTTTTCTGAGGCGAAATGATCTGGTTACGTCTTCTTTCGGAAGGGAAGTAAACCCATTGGTCCCCGGCTTATATTCATGAGTCGATAGGTAGGGTCCAGGTGGTGGAGTCGTCTCCCTGATGTCGGTAATTGTCATCATGTGAGGAAACAGGCCGACGGAAAAATAGTATTACTGTATGACAAAAGGTCAAGAGTCAAACGATTAAATGACATATGGTCAAAAGGACAAAAACATCAAAAGGATAGAAAGTGAAAGGTACAAAAAGTAAAATCCCATATATAAAGCTGTTGTACTTGCAACGATTCGGATAATGTTACTTTATTGTAACTTAATTTAGCTCATGATAAGTTGCTACAACCATTTCTGAAAAGTTTGTTTTATTGGGATTATATTGAGAACAAAACGAATTATTTTGAAAGAGCCTGTTTCTGCTAGATTTGTTTCCTTTAAACAAATCTGGTTTACATAACGCACCATCAATAAACGTCAATAAAAGCTGTCCATTCTATACGTAATAAGCAACTTACTGAAACAAAAGAGCTATCGGAACAACTTTCCCAGACAAAACAATTTTATAACGAATATCTTGTTTAAATTTCAGGATAGCTGTTGTCCTGTCCAGTGCGGTAAAAACTCATTTCAATCGAAAAAGAGTCGACGAAATTGAGAGAGACTAACTTTCATTATCAGCACACCATAGTAAGTTCATTTGATCCTAGTAAACATACTCGATTGACCCACGAAGAGTTCATTGTCAATTGAGATGCATACTAGTACTCAATTGAATTAACTCGCCTGCTTCAAGCAATTGAAAACAACGCTTTTAAATTCATTGCGCCGACTTGCGGCCGAGCTTCGTGATTTGAATTCATTTGCTGTCAAATAAACAAGAATGAACGTCACTCTTCCACACACATGCTTAACTTCAGGTCTGATGCGGTAAAACTTTCCTCTCTCACTCCTAGGTAGAATTGTGTTCGAAACGTCATTGGCCTCAATGTCAACATGCCTAGGAATGAATGAAACGACAACTTCGCATGTATGATCCGCCAGAACTCTGTATTATTCTTTTTACGACACAACAGTTAACACGAAAAATAAGATATGAAACCAAAATAGTTTGTTGCATATCTGAATTGATTTATATTTATATTGTTAATGAGTACTGGATATTAAGTGCTTAACGGTATTGGCGGCAATGAAATGGTTGGTAAGTACGCCTACAATATTCATTTACTTTTTTCAGATTTAAGTTCTCGTAATATATGACAGTATATTTTTCATTTCAGATCCACGGAAATTGTTCATATGTATATATTGAGCCGAATTTTCCTCATCCGTGTCAATGGGGTAAATACGGTTCCATCAGCTGTGGAACATATTCAAGTGGTGACAATGCCACAGGAGCAGATTTGTAGCGGAAGCAAAAGAAGCAGAATGTGTTGGTGTTACCAATGTTGAGAGCGTTTTTAGTGAAGGATCATCGTCGTAACATACCACAACCATATCAAACAGCAGACTCAACCCCTTCTCCACTACTGTGAGAGGCAACTAAGGAAATACGGAGTGGATAGCACCATCCTTAAGAATGTTTAGTGGACTCCTGTTATTTACACGAACCATTAGTTTTGGTGTTTAAAAGCTCCAAACACAGATCAAAGAAATGTGTCAATGAAGATGTTGCTATCAATGCTGTTTATTTTTGAAACAAAATAAATGAGAAATAAAGTAATAAAGCAATGAAATCCAAATTAGTTATTGAGAAGAAACGATATTAATAGTAAAGAAACGGTCAATGCCATTCATACGCCATAGTTCTCATGTGTTTCATTCCAACTGTATAAGCTAGGAATGATTTGTTCATAAACCTCTCTGTTCAATTTGATCAGAAGAATATTTTCAAGGGTATCCTCGCCCAATGTGGATCTATGAGGTGAAAGAACAAGTGCTAAGAGCACTGAACGCCCTCTCAACCATTGATTGGGTTGCTGGAACAGACATTACCACAACAGCAACAGCAGATAGTTCACGGTGACTGGTTCTACGTTTCATCCAGTGATCCCAAACATTGTACGACGTAGGTTGACGTTGCTCTGCTTCAAGTGACTTGAGCTGCTGTTGGAATGTAGAACTTGAACAACATGTAGCAGACAGAGTACCACCGAACATTTCTGTGATAAAATCATCCTTCTCGCTGCTTCCGTCGTTTGGATTACCTAGGGTAGTAGTTTCAAGGGAAGCCGTGTCCAGCCGTTTAATACGTTCCCAAGTTTGAAAAATGAATCTCTGTAAGTTGAAAAATATTGTAAAACTTTGGTATTAGGATTACAGGGTTATTTTTTCATGTGTTACCTGTATCTGCTCCTTATCGTCGATGGTGAATAATTTTGATTCCATGAATGAGAAACGAGGATCCAGATACAGGGCCATTTTGAACGCCATGGAGCCTCTGAGGTTCGTGAGTCGTCTTGTCAGTGATTCCACCAGAGGTTTGCAAAACATATTATTCTCAAGATTTCTTACCTCACGTATCGTCATCAACCATTCCATGTAAAAATCGTTGAGAGGCATATGTGTTGCTTGTAAATTTTTGGTGCATACGTATAATGGCTTGAAAGCTTCGACGTACTGTTCTATAAATTCCCAGTTAGATGAAAGATCTGTTGAAAAATTTGCGATTGATGTAAGCTATAGTTTTTTTTCTCATTGAATTCAACTTTTCTTACCTAGTTCTGGAAATTCCTGTGCCAACTGAACAAAAAGGATTTTTGCTCAGAGAAACTATTGAGCATTTTAAAAATTCCTCCCCATCGCGTTTGACACCACACAGGGGGAAAAGTGGCTTCATGGTAATCGAAATTCGTCTTGAATTTTATGCTTTTGCATCGCTTAGCAACATCAGTTATTTGCTTGACATTGGGGTGGCTTTTATCCACAACATCGAGGATGGCCAGTTGAAGACTATGGGCCGCACACCTCACCAGATTCAAGTTGTCTCGCGCCTGATCGTGAAAATCATTTGCAAGTTTGTCGGCCATATCCGCAGCTATGTTCATGCAATCTCCTTTTTCTTCATCCTCGATCAACACCGATGCCTCAAACTCATCCTTAAGTTTTCTAACGCAGGCAAGCATGTTTGCACCGTTGTCAACGGTGATTGAAAAAATTTGGTCGATTTTTATCCCATAACGAGCCAACCGTTCCAAAACCTTTGCTTTTAAAAATCCAGCAGTTTGTCGATCCTTGACCTCAATCATACCTGTAATATATTTTAGATTTGAAACGATGAACAGTAAAACATGCCCAATACCGCAGATAGCAGAGTGGAGGAAATTATTTTGCACTGACTTTTTCAATAATTATTTAATGGATTTTCACATAAAACATCCCCGAATTTATATTACAGTCACTTTGATGGGAAAAGAATGGCACCATGTTGAGAAAAACCAGGTTTTTTTGCTCAGTTTTGTGTGAAAATCTCACAATAAATGGTAGAAAGAAGCCAAGGTAGGAATACACCACTTAGAATGCTGTTGCAGTGTGTGATATTACCTAGTGTCCTGGTTACAATTTTATCACCTGCAGCAAATTGCACTCCAATTCCCAGAACATGATGATTGAGTCTAGAGGCTGAATCAATCATGAGACATAAAAGCCTGGTTTTCATTTCTGAAGGCCACGGCTTCGCAGACTTTCAAAGCTGCTTGCGCGATATGTCCAGTCACATTAGCTCGATTTAGCTTAACTCCAACCGCGGCTTCTAGCGGGTCCAGCAGCTGTCTCAGGCCTTCCCACTGGAAACATGACAGCGGAAGATTATGATACGATACCAGTTTTATTCCTGAATCTATTAACAACTGTTTGTCAATAGGTACGGCCTTTTTTGGTATGTTTCGTGGCTTCTTTACCGGCGGTGCTTGTTCAGTTGTTAAACCGTGTTCTTTGGCCAGGTTTGGGTGACGAGTCCGAAAATGTCGGATAAAGTTTCCAACGTCATACTTCCTTTGAATATATGTACAGGCGTTATTTCCGTCAATCTGGCAATGCGCCCGATCTCCTTCCTTTCGCACAAACTGGGTTGCTATTTCGGAAAATGTTTTATTGGTTTCACTCTTTCGTTTTCCGCCTTCCATTTTGAATGATACAAGAAACTCAATTGATTTTTGATCAGTGCTTCAATCGAATGACTGGCCTGTTCATTTGACGAAAGCAAATATCAACGACAGTATGAACAGCGGTTCGAACGAATGTGTGTTCATTCGATCGACCGGAACGAAGACCGTGAACAGACACCCGTATGAATGAAACTCTCCCATATTTCAATTCAATTCATGAACCACCGATATCTCAAATGAACAGAAGGGTCGCCAGATTCGACTGATGGTTTGTGTTGGGTCAAATTCAATTGAATGATTTGAATATTTGCAGCACTGGTCCTGTCAACCTGATTCAACTAAACCTCTTAATTTTAAAATGCTTCTAGAAAATTAAAATGAAATTCTAATTAAAAGTGGTTTGTGGTATGATATGAGAAAAATTCAAAACTGCACAATAGGGGCATTATTTTAATTTTATTTTTAGTTTTATGAAAAGGTCTTTATTGAGTAGTTTTGGATTTTTTTTACATCATACAACAAACCACTTTTAATTACAATTTGATTTGAATTTTCTAGAAACCCCCTTGCGCTGAACTGGCCGGCTTGACGTGCCGCAAGGGCTCAGTAGGGATTCCAGGACCCGAAGCTAAGAGTCAGTTCCATTGTGGTTATATCACATCAATTATTTTTTCCACTATAGCAGCAGCACATCCATATTATAGATATACTATTCTGTGTAATTTCAGGTCATCAAGGAACTCCTAAGTATCTTTAAATAATTTTAAATTTATTTTGTTTTTTTTCGGTGGTTATGATAATTTATCAAAGGTTAGTAGTGCATGAGCAGGCCCGTCTATGATTGCAGCAGGATCACAATCTGTAGATATGTGAATACAATTAAAATTGGTATTACCATTTTATACTATAACATCCCTTCGCTATTTTATCTATATTCTATGCCATTTTCACTGAAAAAATGTAGGAAGCATTATGTACGGCAAATTCTACTCAAAAAAGCATTTCCCTTATTCACCAAAACTGTATAATTGATAATCATTGCTCTCCTGTTTCCCATTATCTTTTCTAGACCTAGACCAATAAGAGTGTTCGGACTTTTTGTTGTCTGGTCTTACTTAATCTACGTTTTTGGCATTATTCATGCTTATATAAAATTTATTTCTCCTAATTGTTGCTGTTTTCGGCTTTTCCAAGACTATTAGGACATTAAAACATATATTATCTTTTTTTCAATTGCAAACCAGTGGATAACAGATATAGAGAATATATATATATAATATATATGTATATATATATATATATATATATATATATATATATATATATATATATATATATATATATATATTATATATATATATATATATATATATATATATATATATTATACTTACGCTTATTATGTTATTTGACTATTACTGTGAAAACAAATTCTTAGTAGATATTAATTTTATCGAAGCTGCAACAGCGGAAGTTTTTCGATGACCAGCTAAGTTACGGATATATATTCTACTATAGTTTACTGGCTTGCTCGTATTTTTATTTTACATTATAACGATTTTTATTTTATGTTATGATATCAAATGATATGATATTATTGCATTTAAATTCATTTGATAAAAATTGCTATAGTACCTGTGAGACTCACTACAAAAAGTTTTTGTGATTCAAGGAAATGGAACAGCACTTCGAAATTTTTGGTTTACTATTCTTCATATGCTATATAATTTCAGATCATCCATGGATATTCCAAGTATTGTAAAATATGTTTAAATCAATTTTTTTCTCATAGCTACTATATTGTCTTAATTTTCAGATTTACAAATGGAATTGTTACTATCATTCTTACATTTACTTACTATATTAAATATCATTGTAATAATCATTCACTATATTTTTTATCAGTTTAATAATCACTATATTTTATATATTATTACATGACATTGAATATATATTGGGAAGGGAGGGAGCATCAGGGTATCATTCAAGCTGGAATTGGACAATGAGTGGTATGAAAACCGGCGTCTAGGAGGAAATAAACAGAATCATTTTCTTATCCTACCGATTCGATTGTGAGGTTGCGAATTCTACTCCAACAATTTCAGCGTGAGTGACGCGCCCTTCTTAACAAGCCATCCCGTAGAAAACCTAATGAGTATTGCGAATTGGGTTATGCGATTTGTTGGATCGTATCGTTGGAAGGAGAATCTTATGTTCCCGCGGGTTTCGCGTAAGTGTCTCTGCTTAACTCAATTTGATCTTGCTATTAAGTGGAGCTGCATACATGACAAGGTCGTAGAAGGGATGGTGGCTACATTACATACATACATACATACAGGAGCGAATATGTGTGCATACTTCTAGAACATAAAAAGAAACAAAAAGAGCCTGGTAGGGTCACAGTGGAAGCAATCCGGAGTCTCATGGACAGTCAGGCATCTCGGCCTCTGGTTGGAAAAAGACCAAGTAGCCGCCAAAGAAAGACCTACGTGTACGAAGCACATGCATGCGAGTATCATCTAAAGCGGTATGTTCCCAACAAATCAAAAGTAATAACAACAGTGTGGGTAAGTAAATCAGTTAACATTTCCAAAACTACATACACATCATACATACAAACATAACTATATATTAAAAAACTGCCCACAAATACCCATGTCCAACAGAGCAGCCTATTTTCCCGATGAGTCTAACGTCAAATACTTTGTTCCATTTGGGAGCATAGAATAAGAGAGATAGCTATTACTTTGTCACACCTGTTACTATATGAAATTGCGCAGATACCAAAAACTGCACTGACACGAATATCACTTACAATGTAATGACACGGACAAAATACAAAAACACGGACTAATACCTGGACAACAAAACGCGAACACGGACTGATACTGAATCCCAAAAATTTTCAAGAAGATTATGTGAGCTGATTTCGAAAGCCCGGTGTTTATTTGGTCACCATAGACTAATCCTTCCGGCATAATCACTTGAGAATTTTCAAAACCAACCCCGATCATTGCAATCCTATGGGGATAAAAAAAAAAAAAAAAAAAAAAAATTTGATTTGAATTTTCTAGAAGCATTTTAAATGTTTCGTCCTATAAATTAACATGGGAGCTTTCTTCTTTTTTCAACCTGGATTAGTCCTTAGCTTTACACATAAAGCCTGTCCACGTTAAATGTCAGACACTTTTCTTTCAGTGTATGTTTTGAATTATTTCACAGATCGCTGAAACATTTCTATTCTATGACAGCTGAAACTCTCCACTTTATTTCGTGGTACAACATGTTTTCATTCTTGTTACATTCGGTAAAATGGCGTTAAATCAAGTGGAAGTGTTCGAAAGCATTTCGAAACATACGTACTCCAAGACTCGAAACGGCTTCCGGGTCTTGCTTTTTATACCGCAATGCAAAAGAACGCCGTTGCCGAGCATTTCCAGACAAAGAAGGTGTCCAAATTCCCAAAGAAGTATTTGATTTGGCTGGTCAAATATAGGTGAGTGTGAACTCACGCTCACCAGGATTCATACGTAGTTGTGGTCGAAAATCGTAAATTTTCGTATTTACTGGCACTATCAATAAAGATGTGTGCTTGAAAAAATGCCTGCAAAAGCGGTTGTTACCGTTTATCAGAAGCCACGGCCATCGAGCTCTGTTATGACTTGATTCAGCCTTTTGACGCTAAACGAAATCCGTCCTGAAATGGTATAAGGTACAAGTAGTCAAATACGTGATGAAAACAGTCAATCTTTGCCCAATAGAGAAGTACTGAGCTCTAGTTATGCGCAAACTCTTCGAAATTAAAAAGAAAGCCGATGATTTCAAGAGAAGATGAAGAATCATCAGGGCTAGCGCATCTGAGGATACCGTACGGAATCTCATGGCAGGTGTACCAAAAGATAGTTCAAGAATTTTACAAAAAGAAGGATTATTATCTTAATCAACTGTTTGAAGTTTAAATTTGTCGCAAAGAATATCAACTTATCCCTTAACGTTAGTCCATAAAGACAGTCCACGTTAAATTTTAGAAACCAGATCAGACATTAGAAGTCAGAAACAAGCGAGGGATACGGATTTAATGACGGTCTATAGGCACCAAATTGGGTCTACTCATGGATGCAACTTTGTCCCATTCGATGGATTTATTAGTAAATGCAGTCTTTGTACGGTTTTTTTTCTAATTTTATGAATTACGGCATTGCTAGCTGTATTCGATTTACTTAATACAACATTTCACAGAACCAACTAAAGTAAAACTGCCTCGAAACACTTAAGTGATGTTCATCTATGATTTATCAGCCTTTCAATGATTTGGTTCCTTTGGTTTGTGTTTAGTTGAGCCACTTGAATATAAACAACCGCAAATTCATGCATTTACACTTGAAATTTTACCAATTACAACGTTTTTACTACATTATTGATACAACACGCCATAGTTGGAAACATACCAATAAATATGTCCTCAACATTGGGTCTATGATTTTCTTGTAAAATCATCGTTATTTTAGCTATGTTACTAGTAGGTTTGTAACGTGTAACTAGTTTCAGCACATATTACTTGCTTTATCGATTCAACTCAGCCAAATTAAGATCACTTGAAGATCGTGTAGATCATCTGTTCAGCTTAACCAGTGAAATCATGATGCTCCAAAAGTTCAAGAAATCGAAAATTACGTGGAAGTGAACAACTATAAGTTATGTAGAAGGAGATGTTCGCTCATCACCATGAGGCACCAAGAGTGAACAACAATGTTTTTGGCTAGAATGAAAGATATGAAGAGAAAGTTTTGATAGTTCCGCTAGTGTGCGGCAGGCTTGGAAATATGACAGATGTTTTTTAGGAAAATTGAGCGAAAAGGGCATGTGTACAGTGGTACTCGAACTAACGATATTTTTGCCTAACATCCCACTGCGGGGTAGGTCGAAGCACGGACTAAGTCCGCCACTTCAACAGGCAAAAATGGCCGGTTGGAAGACGCTCATGTACCACTGTGGCTTGTATAGTTATTCTAGCGATCTATTGTGTGCACTCTGTTTACCGATGCGCACATGGGAGAGGAACTCTCTCCTTTTTTGGGTTTGTTTTGATTCGCACCGACTGACGATCACTAAAGTTTTTCTCGTCGTCTCCAACGTAGAGTGGATTTTTGCCTAACACCGTGAATGGGATGTTAGGCAAAAATGTCGTTGGTTCGAGTACCACTGTACACATGCCCTTTTTGCTCAATTTTCCTAAAAAACATCTGTCATATTTCCAAACCTGCCGCACACTAGCGAAACTATCAAAACTTTCTCTTCATATCTTTTATTCTAGCCAAAAACATTGTTGTTCACTCTTGGTGCCTCGTGGTGATGAGCGAACATCTCCTTCTACATCATAATCGTTACTCCTCGCACGGAGAATATATAACATAACAATTAATGTATAACTATAAGTTGATGTAAACAAAAAAAAAATATTTATACGAAACACCCTCATTTTCATGGATGCAAAGTAAAGGAGTCTACATTAAAAAACAACTTTGTGAAAGAAAACTTTGCTCTGAAATTGTTGCATCCAGGGATGTTTACCGTTCAACGGCACACGAGAAAGAGCCACCCACATGTTAAAGCGTATCCATTTGGACCTCATTAGGGTCAAAGATACCGAGCAAGTTCTTGCATCAGATGAAACGCTTGAAGTGGAATGCGAACCGGAAAATAACACTGCAATTGACAAGTTTAAGAAGACGAACCCGCCGCGCTCCCTTCACAGTTTGAATTGTGATATCTGAATGATGGCGGTTCACGAGGAGCTACTATCGATGGAATCTAACAACGACCAAGTAGAACCGTTGAAGACCCAATTAAATTAAACCATTGAAGACCAAATTGGTATTCCGGCTTAAGGAGAATGAAAATGAACAACCGGGTCGTTACAAGACTCGACTCGTGGGTTTCTGCGGCATCCTGGAATCCACTACGAGAAATGTTTAGCACGACTCGCTACTGTCCGTGTAGTACTGGCTGTTGGTGTGCATTGTGGCTTTCACTTACACCAAACGGACATAAAGACGGCCTTTTTTTCATGGCAAACAGGAGCTGTACAACGAGGTTCTCGGTGGAGTTTCGGCTGGTTTCAACACCGTCGGTAAGCTGCAGAAGTCATTATATGGACTGAAGCAACCAGCACGTTGCAGGTACGAGAGACTTAATTCTATATTCCTGATGCTGGGATTTACATGATCAGGACGCGCCTATATTTGTTAGTTGCCAAAGACGATGATGTATGTCCAGTTATCTATGTAGATGATGTTCTCAGGGCTGGCAAAGGGTAGTCTACGATCAAGCAGCTGAAACAGCGCCTGTCTACAGAATTCGAGATGAGATGTCTGATTGTAGAAACGTGAAGCGTTTATTGTGCATGAAGTTTGACTACCACCAAGATGTCGGACAGTTGAAATTGTCTCACGAATCCAATGCTTTAAAAAGTCTGGCAAAGTTTGGAATGTCGAGATTATGTACCAAATGGTTTGTGTGCAACCGGATCTGTGCTTTTAGGTAAGCTATTTGGGTCGTTTCATCACCATGAACCAACACGTGCTACTTACATACTTCTTCAGAGCACTCGAGTGACACTGAAGAAGTCTGTAAGTAGCAGACGAAATAGGCCTATCTGTCAAAAGATATGCTCGTAGTGGAATTTAAAGGAATTTGCTCGCGTCTACTAGCAAAAATTTGAAAAATGTTTTAATGTTTAATTTTTTATTTTTAAAAAGTGATCAGATAAAGTGTTAATTTTAAATTCTCCTAGTTTCCCAATCACAATTGCTCAAAAACAGTTTTTTTTACAATAGTGTTTTTTAAAAAAAAGTGAAAGGGGAACATGATTTTGTTGATTATCGCTAAATTAATGACACATTTGCCACAAGGGAAGGAGCTAGAATAACATTACATCCCCTTACCCTATATGTATTATTCTGTAAATTTTAAATTTCAATATAAAATTAAGTGAGTGAGAAAAGGCGCTGTAACCTTGGCAAATTATTGCCAGACTTTTGGTTCAAATGACAAAAGTTCACCCACAGGCAAAATGAGCATAAACTAATCTTTCTAGCATCGCTGCTCCCAACGATAGAATACAAATTATCATATTATTAAACTCTTAATGGAAGCGCTTCCCAAGTAGCACACTACCGTCATGATTAGTTGTAGTAGCTTGATTATGACTTAGCAAGTCATATTTATGTTATATCAACCCAATGGCAACAAGTGTGCTACTAGGGTTCTTATCGGAGGTCTAGGCTTTCTTCCTTCCCTTAATTCGTGGTAGTAGAGTGATTGATTCCATACACTCCTTCCGGAATCGCTCTGTTTCTTGGAGTATTCTCTGCGGCACATGCTACGCAGTTGGTCTGGCCGGTGACAAGAAAAAATATGCATTCAAGAAGTCCGCATTTTCTAGGATGCTTTCAAGAATTGGCTGCGTTAGTGTAAGATTAGATTAGATTAGAATAGATAGCTATGCTTTGAAATTTGAAATGTTGGCTAAAATTGTATTTTGTCTTCTAAATTTGCATTCTGAACCCGTGTGCATTATTATTCCTAGCATGTGGATCAGAGCACAATAATCATGACACGATATACAGTGTTATTGCCCAATTAGAAGTTTGTGGATTGTAAATGGTGATTGAAAGGTGGAAGCAGTACTTCGACGAGCACCTGAACGGTAATGTTACAGCGAACGAAAGTGGCTCGGTAATAAATCTAGGAACACGTGCAGAAGATGACAGGACCCCGACCCCAACCCTTCAGGAAGTTGAGGAGGAAATTGGTCAGTTGAAAAAAAAACAAAGCCGCTGGTGTTGACCAACTCCCAAGCGAGCTATTAAAATACGGTGGTGAAGCACTGGCTAGAGCGCTGCACTGGGTTATTACCAAGATTTGGGAGGAGGAATGTTTACCGAAGGATTGGATGGAGGGAATAGTGTGTCCCATCTATAAAAAGGGCGACAAGCAGGATTGCTGCAATTATCGTGCGATCACGCTACTGAGCGCTGCCTACAAGTTGCTCTCTCAAATATTATGCCGCCGCCTGTCACCAATTGCAAAGGAGTTCGTTGGGCAATACCAAGCAGGATTCATGAGTTTCCGTGCTACTACGGACCAGATTTTCGCAATTCGGCAAGTGCTGCAGAATTGCCGCGAATACAACGTGCCCACACATCATCTTTTCATCGATTTCAAATCAACGTATGATACAATCGATCGAGACCAGCTATGGCAAATCATGCACGAATATGGATTTCCGGAAAAACTGACGCGGTTGATCAAAGAAGCAAAGCAAAGCGAGTGATGTGCAGCGTCCGAGTATCAGGGACGCTCTCGAGTCCCTTCGAATCTCGGAGAGGGTTACGGCAACGTGATGGATTGTCGTGTTCGTTGTTTAATATTGCACTGGAGGGTGTGATTCGAAGAGCTGGGATAGACACAAGTGGCACGATCTTCAGGAAGTCTGTTTAACTATTTGGCTTCGCCGACGACGTTGATATCGTAGCACGTAACTTTGAGACGATGGCGGAAACGTACATTAGACTTAAGGCTGAAGCTGGTAGGATTGGGCTTGGGATTAATGCGCTGAAAACAAAATACACGAAGGGAAGAGGCTCACGAGAAGACAATGTTAGCCTCCTAGCACGAGTTCAGATCGACGGTGATGAAATCGAGGTAGTAGACGAATTCGTGTATCTGGGCTCATTGGTGACCGCCGATAACGACACCAGCAGAGAAATAAAAAGGCGCATTTTGGCTGGCAATCGTGCCTACTTTGGACTCCGAAGGACGCTAAGAACGAACAAAGTTCGCCGGACCACAAAGTTGACCATCTACAAGACATTAATTAGACCGGTAGTTCTCTATGGCCACGAAACATGGACATTCCTCGTGGGACCAACGCGCCCTTGGAGACTTTGGACGGAAGGTGCTGCTTACCATCTACGGTGGAGTGCAGATGGAAGACGGAACGCGCAGGAGGCGAATAAACCACGAATTGCACCAGTTGCTGGGAGAACCTCGGATCGTACACATCGCAAAAATCGGTCGACTACGATGTGCTGGGCATGTCGTAAGAATGTCGGACGACAGCCCTGTGAAAATGGTTCTCGAAAACGAACCGACAGGTACAAGAAGAAGAGGTGCGCAACGAGCAAGGTGGATCGATCAAGTAGAAGGCGACCTGCGGACCCTCCGCAGACAGCGAGGCTGGCGAGTAACAGCCATGGACCGAATAGAATGGAAACAACTTCTGTGTACAGCAGAGGCCACGCCGGCCTTAGTCTGTTTGGTAAGGTAAGGTAAGAATTATTAATGGTTTGATTATTCATCATTAAATTAATTAATCACTATTTCAATTCACGTTATTCTAGTGATAAAAATGAACTGAGACTGTTTTGTCTACATTATTTTGAAAGAGGTGAGCAAAGTAAATTGGTTCAATTTTATTGATAACAAATTGATTTCAAAACTTTGCATTTCCATGTTATGTGCATCAAATAACACAACAAAGCGTCACCATGACCATGAATGATTAGAACTAGAGAATTGGATCGAACTAGAATGGATTAAATCCTTTTTCCGACACCTAATTCAAAGACAAATCTTATCATAGACGGAAACAAATATATGTAATTTTTTAGATGTGAATATTGAGGAAACAATTTGAAATAACCTTCTTAGAGATCATTGATAAAAAGTGAAGTAAGAGATTCAAGATTTTTCGTACAATGCATAAATGAGGTCATATTTACTCAAAAGTCATAATTTTTTTTGTAAAACCTTGATCAACTATAAAATTTTAGTGTTTAGGAACTTCATTTAATACAGCTCGAATTGTGGTTACAATCTGAAATCAATCTTCATCATCAATACAAGATTAGGAAGCTGGTACAACCACTAAGCTTGCACCACAAATGGAAACCCATTACCATTTCGTCCATTTAGTTCGCAGTCGTTCAAATTTATAGGAACATCATGTTACACGTGAGTTCCAAATTAGAACGGTAAACCAAGCCCATTTTGGCTGCTGAACGTATCCCATAAGCTGTTGCATACTCACTGGTCCTCCCACAATCAGTCGTGCCTCAGTGAAGCCACAGTACAAACAGCTAATTCATATTTATTTTATGATGAACCCCTTCACACTTTCTTCGCCACAACGACGGCTCAAAATCACAAAAGATTTATTGCCTTACCTTCAAACCATTCTTCGTTTGGGTGCAAAAACACGGCGAAATCATCTTACAACTTCCCATTCCCGCTATCTTCTAGGCCTGTTCTGCACGCTTGGATGATTAGTTGTTCTGATTTTGCACTTGGATTCGGCAGCGATCAGCAGCAAACCTACCGACCCGGAGCAAGGCCGGCTTCACAACCAGTGTCCGAGACATGAAAGACAATATCAATTCTGCGCATCGTTTCTACAGATCCAGTGGTCATTTGATTCTCTTTAGCTCACACATTCCGGCTCCATTGGCTGGAGTCGGGCATTTGCACAAATAGTTCTGATCGCTTTCAGGTCGATTAAGTTTTACGATTCGTTTCATCTACGTTTTTATATTATATTCTTTTGCAAAACTTTCATCACTCATCACTCGTACCGCGAGCACATAATCTTTCGGTGGAGCAACAAGAGTCATTGGTTCGACTACTCAACGGACCAAAAAGCGTCCAACGACCTTCGCTAAAGGCATTCGCGTCCAACCGAACGGATTCTTTTGAAACAGGCGCATGCCGCCCGTCAAGATGTAAGAAGCTGATATGAAACGCCCCTCCTGAGGCTAGAGCAGCAGGGCGACAACACGTCAACAACAGACGGTGTGCAAATATGGGCTAAGCTAAATTGAAATTGATTGGCTATCACAGCAATAAATAAATAAAAAGCAATTAATCTTCATATAGATATAATTTTGCGCTTAACTATCATGCACTGTTAGGCTTAAGGAAAGGCTGCCGATACAAATGTTTTCTGTAATTAACGGCCATGATCGTGTTGATATTATGCGAGGAAAAGGTGATAGAGACTACGATTATTCTTTACTCGATTATCTGTAGAATTGAGACGAAATTGTCGATTTTATAATTATATTTAACTTATCGTTACATCAACTAATTGTTTTTTCTTTGGAAGGCATTAAACCAGACCAAATAACCTCACTAAACCAGAACACTAGATCTAGAAAATTGATAGCAGGAAAGGAGATCCTTCAAAGAGCATAAAGGCCAAGAGGAAGAAAAATAAAATAAAAATGATTAAGAAAAATAATGAGCATCAGCATATGCAATATATCAATCGTTTATCGGCATTACATAGGCAGCATGAAATACGCATCAAATTTGCCGATCAGTAGCATTTCGAATCGAACTTCTTAGGTGGTCGGGATCACGATATAAACTCGTTGAAAAATGCTCTCTTTTACATGCTCACTAGCACCATATAGTGACCAAATTACGGAAGATACCCTCTGGCTTCTGCAAGTTCTTGACTTTTTGAACAATTTTGCTGAAGGTTCCACGATGTGACCATTGTTAAAAAATGCATGTTTTCACATTTTCACTAGCGTCACATACTTAATGTCAAAATTTCGAACCTTGGTCGACAGAGCGGACTTTCTGTTAATCAGCGAATACAGATACCTTAACAAAGTATTGCATTTACTTTAAGTTCTGTGATTGCGATTGGAACAACAACTTACTTACCTACAACAGTCTCCAGTGTGAGATCAAGGTAAACAACTTACCCGGACCAATTGATCGGTATGTTACAGAGTTATAATGACATCTACTGGCGGAATGAGTCAAGGTGAGTTCGAGTGCGCAATCAGAATAGTCTGGATTTTAGCTGCATTGCACAGTGGTCCAGAATGCGGATTTAGCTGGAACGATACATTTTCAGCCTAAGTTTGAAGTTTTGGTGCAATTCTTTTCTTCCTCAATGTTGTTTCTTATAACATGACGCTTCTTTTGGTGTGAATGAAAACTAGGGTGGTCCTTATTTTCAGGGAAATCGAAGATCTAACTTTTTTATTTGCATAAATAAAGGCATACATTATTCTAAAAAGTTGTAGAATAAACCATTTCAAGCAACTTTGATGATTTATTTTTTCTGTAACCTTTCGAAATGACTGAATTATAGCATTTTTTCCAACGTATTTCAGAGTGTCTCTATAAAAATTAGTTATTTTGCTGTAACTTTTTTATTTCAAATTTTTCAGCAAGGTTGTCTGGCCATTGAATCGTGAACAATAAAAATTACCATTTTTGGTGTGCTGGAATTGTTTCCATCGTATGTCAAACAAAAGTTGTTATGGTTTTTGTAAATAAATTGGGTCTTTTTTGCATGGTGGTTTTTCTAGTTGGGGCCAACCAACCTATTATTTCTTAACAGCATTTGAAAGGATTTTCATGTCATATCATGTCTGAAAACTGGAGATATGTTATTTTTTTAAATTGAGTGAAACACATTTGAAAAGGGCGTCATTTTATAAGATTTTTTTTAACTACTCGCTAACGGTAGAAAACATCGGCAATAGTTGTACGCCAAAACGTTCATCTTTTTAAGTTATGAAAATTATCTCAAAACAACGTTGTTGGCAAATTTAAAAAAAAAAGTTAGAGCAAAAAACTGTTTTTTTATGTAGGGGTTCCCTAAATAATCTAAAGAAAACTGTCCTGAAGAAAGTTATTACTTCCGATGTAAATAATGAGTAATTTTTCTATAGGACTGTTTTGCTTTTTAAGATAATGTATGCCTTTATTTCTGAAAATAAATAAGTTAAATTTTCGAGTTCTCTGAAAATAAGGACCACCCTAGTTTTCATTCACACCAAAAGAAGCGTCATGTTATTAGAAACAACTTTGTCCAAAACTTCAAACTTAGTCTGAAATTTCCAGCTAAATTTGCATTCCGGACCACTGTGCATTAATACAAATCTTCCAGCTATTGAAATATTTGTACAGAAAAATTGAGGCCCTCCGAAAGTTTTCCAGTCAGAGAACGAATTTCTTGACCCTTGCAGACCTTTGTCGACCTCCGCCAACTACCCAGCAGGGAAGGAACATCTGACATGGACAGACATTGAGAAACGCCTTTAGTACAGGGTGCGGCAGAAAATAATGCGAAAATGTTCAAACTTTAGTATTGGGTTAATTCGTGTAGCTAGTGACCAATTTCTGTCGAAAGTGTATTTGTTTATGTTTACTTTCAAGTGCTGCATCCAAACATTCTATTTGTTTTATTGCAAATTCGGCTAAATGTTCGCGAAAGAAGTGATCACCAGTTTGTTGATCGCCCAGAAGTTTACCGCATGACCAGTTTACCGCATGAACAGTTTACCGCATGACAAAGTACCTGCAGGATGGTCGTAAGCAGTGAAAGCCGGGAAGTGGACGTCCCGTCCGTGGAAAACTTGCAAAAGAAGCCAATATTTTGGAGAAATCCATGCGGAGAATCATCAAAGAAGACCTGTATGCAGCCAGAGTGAAGTGCCACTTGATTACGGACCGGGTCAAGGAACTACGAGTGACTCGTTCCAAGAGATTGCTTTCCTTGTTCAAAAAGGAAAAAAAGATAATCCTGTTCTCCGAAAAAAAGCTTTTCAGCATCGATGCAGTGGCCAGCAGCCGCACGGACCGGTTCATTTCACCGCCGAAAATGGGGAACGTTCCGGAAAAAGTGAAATTCAAATTCCAAACCAAACATCCGACTGATGTCATGATGTTTGGCTTGGTGGCGTCCAACGGTTTGAAAATGCCGCCTCTTTTCATTGATGCTGGAGTTAAAACCAATACCGAAGTGTATATCGGTATTTTAAAGGACCAAGTGCTTCCCTGGGTGAAGGCCAACTTCTCCGAAATCCAAAACGTTGTCCTACAGCAAGATGGAGCGCCGTGTCACACGTACAATCGAACCCAACAATGGTTGAACGATAACATGAAGTTTTGGCCGAAGGATTTGAGGCCCTCTAGCCGTCCAGATCTTAATACGTTGAATTATTCGACTTGGACATATGTTGAAGTACGAGCCTGCAAAACATCACACCCTAGTGTGAAAACCCTGAAGTTAACCATAACACGCACATGGCAGTCAATGTCGGAGGACTACGTCCGAAAGGCATGCTCTGGTTTCCGGCGTCGGCTCGAGGATGTTATTAATAAAAATGGAGGACACATTGAATGAATTTGTTAAAAAGGAGTTCGTGAAGATAACTGCACTCGAAAATGTTGATATTATTGCTTGAATTAGTTGAAAATGGGATTTGAAAGAAATAGAACAAATTTTCGCATTATTTTCTGCCGCACCTTGTAGAACTCTTTTCACCAAACACATTCCGCCAACGGTTAGTGTTTGTTACTCGCTTCAGCTGATGGTAGAGTGACCTTTCCCAAACTCCTTTGTTCCTGAAGAAGATTGCTATAGATAAGATGGTTTGCGAACTCCAGTAAACGGCTGAGGATCAGCTTTGCGAACTACTTCGAAATGGAGGGCAAAAGGTTGGTAGGGTTATTGCTTTAAGCACTGGTAGGATCTTTGCCAGGCTTTCAAATACGGTCCGAGGATTAGTTTGGCAATTTTACAGCAAAGCTCCTAACATCTGTTAAAAAACGCTGTATTATGTCTGGAGAAACCGACATCTAAGCTTGTTTTTCAACTCGGGTTTGATGACACTGTTGATATCAGCGGCTTTCATGTTTTTGGTTGGTTTAATGGCAGCGATCACCCTGTTAGCCGATGTACTACTATTGTCAGCGACAACTATGGGTGCTTCGACGGTTCATTATATTGCATTGTGGGCTCACAATAGATTTGTCAAGTTTGTGTCAGTTCACAACATGTTGACCTTTTCATGTGATTTGTTGGGATGAGACAGAATGCTGGTCGAGCAGAATAAGCGGCGGAATTGGTCTTGACTAATTTTTTATAATTTTTGGCAACTTCCACAAGGTGAGAGAAGGTGAATTTTTGTTTCAAAATGCCTATTTCTGAGGTCCATCCTGGCTTGAATAATTTTAGTAAGTGAGTTTGAATTGGTCTCTTTTTTTGTCTTTATTAAGGTGACTTTTAGCCTCTTGGGCTAGTTCGTCACCATGAATTGGTCTTAAGGTAAGGTAGTCCGGTGCGTTGAAATTGTCTTTGGATCGAGTTCTGGATTCCGATGATGTCAAGATTCAGAGAATCACTTAGATGATTTACTGAAGAAGCATGTGCTCTCGGACCCGAGAGATTGCTTCATCGATGGTACGTACTTGTCGGTCGATGTCATTTTGCGATTCGAGGAGCGCATCGACAGAGTTGTCGGCGCATCGTTAGGACAGTTATCAGCTCACTCGTTGATAGTTGTGCCTGAGGGTGCTGATTGACAGAGGAGCTAACTTCGACCACCGTATATTAGTCCGTACTGAGCTCCTGGTACATGACCGGCTGAGCGATGGTGTTGGTCATGTTATCGAGAAAAATGTCGAGGGTTGCGTGAGCCCCAACTTGAGTCAAACGGGTACGAGAATCTGGACTCAGTTACGTTTAGTGATCCCGCTCCACAACGTTTTAGATGATCCATTGTGGATCCATTGTAATTCGAAATTTACCAGTGCTCCAGCACATTTGCAACAACGAGATTTCATGTGGCAGTTTCTGGTAAATACCGTACCCAAAGGATAGGCAGCTTCCGCACTGTGTGACGTCGTTCGCGGTCTTCCATTCAACAATGATTTTGAAAAGTGCCTTGATATTCCGAAGATCGTCCAGACAGGTGGAGTCCTTCTCCAGATTGACCAAGTATAGCATCTCCCGATAGTTTGATGACCCCTTGCACCCAAATGAAAAAAAATGGCGTGTTCCGGAAGACCATTACTATCTTCAACAGTTCGCTGCTGGGAGAATCGAGCGTAAAAAACTTCTATTTTTCTGTTGCCAGGAATTTTCAAACTGCTTCAAAATCTTCCGCCGTCGAGTGCATGATTTTCATGCCAATGCAACACAGCTTGAACAGGGGGAGAATTTCAGCCGCATAAAGCTCATTACGAAGCGCCGTAACATTCTTCGAGATGGTGAAAAGCGGGAAAATTTTTACTATTTTCGGCAGGTTGCCGGTACAGAACCTGCCGAAAATAGTAACGCAGCTAATATGGTTTTTTGTCAGTAGTCTGGCATAGAGAACCGACGGTCTGGCAACGGCATCATCGTTGGTTGGCGGTCACTTGTAGCCGACGGCTTGGTTGTTTGTGTCAGTTTCTTATTTTTTCGAAATCAGAAGCCGCCAAATTTGATTTCAAAAATGGGCCAGACATCAATTTCCAGCTCGCGTAGAATGGCTGAAAATTCCGATCTTTAAACATCAATATTGCAGGGTATTTGACACTAGTTCTCACGTTTTACGCAACATAAACCGCCATCTTGAAATCTTATCCCCTGTCTGTCTGTCTGTCTGTCTGTCTGTCTGTCTGTCTGTCTGAAGACAGTCTGACAGACAGAACCTTATAGACTTGAAAACTACTGAACCGAGCATCGTGAAATTTTGTATGGAGATGTATGGGGGTGTGGAAGTAGTTCGCCTCCCCGCGGTGCACCCTGGAAACGTTAGGCTCCCCTTAACGGCTAAACGAACTACGGAGGGAGCGTCATTGGGCGCATTGGGGTGGATGTCAGTAAAACCATAATTATGGCAACTGGCTGTGAAAGGAAAACGAGTGGAACCGTGCAATCGGGCTGGCAACTGTGTCGACCCCCTTAGTACTGACGGGTGACACCGCGCAGGAAACGGCGGGGTTCCCTTCGGCACAGGCTGTCTCCGTCCCACTAAAACCGTGGCAGGCCTCCAGTACGTTCCATTCTCCACCGCCCGACCTCGCCAGTCGGGCGGGAGTAGGCTCAGATGACCCTATACCTGTCTTACGCCGATCCGGCTCTGAACACGGTTCCCCATGAAGGGCCGTGTCAACCCTAGCATGGCCTCCCTGCTTGCATAGACAACCATGGGATCAAGAAGGCGACTACTCCACGTGGGTTTGGATAGCGGCTGGAGGGGGACCCAACAGAATGGAGGAAAACAAAAACAAAAACGAAAATAAAAACGAAAACGAAAATAAAAACAAAAAAATTCAGGAGAAGACAGAGGCAGAGGAGAAGACGAAGGAGAAAGCGAACCCGTTCGCTAAAGGCGGCCTAGCGAGATCCCCAACAAGGAAAATGGTGGGATCCGGCGTGTCCGACACCTGTGGAAGTGCCACGGCATCAGAAGCAGGTGCCGCCAGGCTAGGCGTGGCCATGGATGAGCCAGGACTCATCCGGGCCATGGATAGGATGCGGGAAAGCATCCCCAAGGTTGTAGAGGTGTCCGAGCAGTTGGACGCGATCATTGACTTCACGTCATCGCGTTGCAACATCGCTAAGGACCTGAAAATGAGCCTCCTTAGGCTACGCCTTACAGTGCAGGCTGCCTGTAAGGAGAGGGAGGAGCTGGAGGCCAAGCTCCTAGCCGAACAAAGCGCCAAAGAACTGGCGCGGCTAGTTGCAACGGAAAGGGCGAGGGAGATAGCCTCGAAGCAGACACAGACGGAAGTGTCCGTCTCCGTCGGAGACTCCACCCCATCTACCATGGGAGTAGGGACCTCCAAGCGGGCTAGGCAGTCCCCGGGCAAAACGGCACCTGGCGCTTCTAAGAAGCGCATCGTGTCGGATGCCCCTACAGGCAAGAGAATCTACGCGAACGTGGCGGCGGGGTCAGAGGGTCCATCCTCGCGACCGGATTTAACGGGCCGCAAAGAGAGAGGCCCCGGCGCTGAGCCCAGCGCTGAAGGCGCGAAACCCAGCTCAAGAGTTGTCTCAAGCGCCGAAGGGGGCCCGAGCGGTAGGGCCCCCCATACAACAACCGCAGGTAGCACGGAAGCTAGCAGGGGAACAAGGGAGGACCCCGGGAATGGCAGTGAGGGCCAATGGAAAAAGGTCCGAAATAGGAATAGATCCAAAAAAGAAAAGGATAAGCGACAGGTGGCCCGCAAGCGCAACCGCGGTGAGGCCCTCATCGTCAAGACCGACGCGTCTAAGTACTCGGAGGTCTTGAAAGCGATGCGCGGGGACGCTAATTTGGCAGGCCTAGGAGCCGACGTGCGGAGTATACGCCGTACCCGCACCGGCGAGATGATCCTGGAGCTAAAGAAGTCAACCCAGTCGAAGGGCCCGGCTTACAGAGACCTGGCAAGAAAAGCCTTAGGTGAGGGTGTGGAGGTTCGCGCCCTCGTCTCACAGGTGACGATCCAGTGCAAAAACCTGGATGAGATCACCGAGGTAGACGAGATCTCCACTGCACTTAAGGAGCAGTGCAAGGTCGAGGTTGTCACCGCAGACATACGACTGCGGAAGGGTCCACTTGGGACCCAGGTTGCAACCATAAGGGTAGCGGCAGTCGACGCAGACGCGGCGTTGAAAGTGGCGAAGGTGAAGGTGGGATGGTCGATATGCCCACTTAGCCTACACCAGCCGCCGAAGGCATGCTTCAGATGCCTAGAAAGCGGGCACATGTCCTGGGAATGCAAAGGCCCAGATAGGAGCAACATGTGCAGAAGGTGTGGCAGCACAAGCCACAAGGCGCGGGACTGCAAAAGTCCCCCCAAATGCTTGATGTGTGCCGGGAAACCGGACGATAAGCACGTCATGGGGGGGCGAAGTGCTCGGCCGCCAAGGGTAAACCAACGAGCCAACCATGATGCGGGTAACACAACTAAACCTGAACCACTGTGAGGCCGCCCAGCAACTGTTGTGTCAGTCAGTTCGCGAGTCGGCATCGGATATCGCCATAGTTTCCGACCCATACCATGTCCCAGCCGGCAACGGCAATTGGGTCACGGACAGGTCAAATATGGCGGCATTATGGACGACGGGCAAGTACCCGGTTCAGGAGGTTGTGTCTTCCACAAATGAAGGCTTCGCGGTTGTAAAAGTGAATTGAGTGTTCTTCTGCAGCTGCTACGCACCGCCAAGATGGTCGATTGAACTGTTTTCAAACATGCTCGACCGTATGACAAGTGAGCTAACTGGCCTATACCCGTTGGTAATAGCAGGGGACTTCAACGCTTGGGCGATCGAGTGGGGGAGCCGCCTTACCAACCCCAGGGGCCAGATTCTTCTGGAGGCCTTGGCTAGGCTCAACGTGGACCTAGCCAACGTGGGTACCAAGAGTACATACCACAGAAATGGAGCGGAATCGATAATCGACGTTACCTTCAGCAGTCCTGGGCTGCTCAATAATTGGAGGGTGGATGATGGCTACACCCATAGCGACCACTTGGCGGTTCGTTATTGTATCGTCCACAATACAAGGCAGCGTGCGGAAGGAGTAGCATCCACTCCATTCACCCGCAGATGGAGGACGTCCTACTTTGATGTAGAGACCTTTAAAGAGGCGCTTGAGAGGGAACGGATTTTACGCGAAACCCAGGAACCTTCCGGCGAACGACTTGTGATGGCACTTACACGAGCGTGCGATGCGACCATGCCGAGGGAAGTCAAACCGAGGAATGGAAGATCGCCGGTGTATTGGTGGACAGAGTCGATCGCCGACCTCCGAAGAACTTGCCTCCACGCTAGACGGAGGATGCAAAGAGCGCGGTCAGACGCCGATAGAATCGAGCGCAGAGAGGTGCTTGTCGCCGCGAAGGCCGCTCTAAAGAGGGAGATAAAGGCCAGCAAGCGAGCCTGCTTCGAGGGTCTGTGTCAGAGGGCCAATGCAAACCCGTGGGGTGACGCCTATCGGGTAGTAATGGCCAAAACCAGAGGATCGGCGGCTCCAACCGAGCGTTCATCAGAGCTGCTGCAGGTGATCGTTGGGGGACTCTTTCCGAGCCACGACCCGAGTCCATGGCCCCCCGCCGCCGTAGATTTGTCCCATGACCAGCGTTCCAGTATCCCAGACCTTAACGCTGTCATAGCGACGGAAGGGTGGACGGCCCCGCCGAACACCCGCGGCCACGTGGGCATTGATAACGGCACAACGGGGGCCGGCGACGAGGCGACGGTGACGAATGACGAACTCATTGCGATAGCAAAGTCGCTAAAGGTGAACAAAGCGCCGGGACCTGATGGTATCCCGAACCTGGCCATCAAGACGGCTATCTTGCTGGATCCCGGAATGTTCAGGGTGGTGATGCAAAAGTGTCTGGACGAGGGCGTCTTCCCGGACGCCTGGAAAATTCAGAACCTTGTGTTGCTACCAAAGACAGGGAAGCCACCAGGAGATCTATCGGCATATAGACCTATATGTCTGTTGGATACAGCGGGTAAGGTGCTCGAGAGGGTAATCCTCAACAGACTGACAAAGTACACGGAGGGTACAGGCGGTCTGTCGGACAATCAGTTTGGCTTCCGCAAAGGGAAGTCGAAGGTGGATGCCATCCTGTCCGTCACCAAGACGGCTGAGGTGGCAATCCAGCGTAAGAGGCGAGGAGTCCGCTACTGTGCAGTGGTCACCCTTGACGTGAGAAATGCGTTCAATAGCGCCAGTTGGGTGGCTATCGCCGACTCGCTCCAACGCCTCAAGGTTCCTGGGTACCTGTACAAGATTCTGGGAAACTACTTCCAGAATCGAGTACTGGTGTACAACACGGAGGAGGGTCAGAAACGTGTACATATCACCGCAGGCGTCTCGCAAGGTTCGATCCTGGGCCCAGTGCTATGGAACACGATGTACGACGAAGTGTTACGGCTCGAGTTCCCGAGCGGGGTGAAGATAGTCGGGTTCGCGGACGACATCACCCTGGAAATATGTGGTGAATCCATCGAGGAGGTGGAGCTGACGGCCTCACACTCCATCGGCATTGTGGAGAGATGGATGCGCTCCAAAAAACTGGAGCTAGCTCACCATAAGACTGAGGTCACGGTTGTCAACAACCGAAAATCGGAGCAATACGCTACGATTAGTGCAGGCAACTGCACTATTGAATCGAAGAGATTTCTGAGGTATCTTGGGGTCATGATCGACGATAAGCTGTCCTTTACCAGCCACGTCGATTACGCTTGCAAGAAAGCCTCCATGGCTATCTCGGCATTATCCCGCATGATGTCGAATAGCTCGGCGGTGCAAGGGAGTAAGCGTAAACTCCTGGCCAGTGTCGCCCTGTCCATACTTAGGTACGGCGGGCCGGCATGGATCACCGCCTTGAACATTAAGTGCTACCTAGGTAAGCTAGAGAGTACACACAGGCTAATGTGCCTAAGAGTGGTTATTGCATACCGAACGGTATCACGCGACGCGGTCTGTGTCCTAGCGGGGATGATGCCAATAGGCATCGTCAAAAAAGAGGATGCAGAGTGCTTCGAGCAACGTGGAACAAGAGGTATTCGAAAGACCACTAGAGCCGCATCAATGGTTAAGTGGCAGAGGGAATGGAATAACTCCACCAAAGATCGGTGGACCCACCGACTAATCCCGGAACTATCCGGGTGGGTCGGTAGGCGACACGGGGAGGTTAACTTCCACTTAACGCAGATTCTGTCAGGCCATGGGTGCTTTAGACAATATCTGCACAAATATGGGCATTCACAGTCCTCCGCATGTACTGAGTGCGCGGGAGCAGAGGAAACCGCGGAACATGTATTCTTCACATGTCCTCGCTTCGACGGCGCGAGATCCGGCATGATGGCCGTAAGCGGTCACGACACGACTCCGGATAATTTGGTCCAGAGGATGTGCCAAGACCGGGACATCTGGGACGCGGTATGCGTAGCAGCCTCCCAGATTGTCCTCGATCTCCAATTGAAATGGCGAAACGACCAAAGGCAGGTCGAAGGGCGACCTAACTACTGAAGACCTAAGTAGTTAGACATAGTGGGTGCTTAATTAGCACAAAGCCCCCTCCCGAAGTAATACCGAAAGGTGGTTCCGGGGAGGGAGAAAGGCTTAAGGCACGGGTGGGTTTTTAGTGGGTCGAGGAGTTGGCACCCTCATCCCCACACCCTGAGTTCTTCAGGTGTCTGGCTGCAGATTTTCCATCCCGTCTAAAAAAAAAAAAAAAAAAGACTTGAAAACTGCTGAACCGAGCATCGTGAAATTTTGTATGGAGAAGGTTTTGTGGCTGGAGAAGATTCTTATAATAGTTAAAAACACTTCCTTTCTCTTAGAGGGGGGATTGGGCTCACATACAAATGAAGCAACAATTTCGGCATAACTCGAAAACAAATCAAGCAAAGGAAATCAAATTTAGCATGTGAGAGTTTTTGGAGACAAAAAATGTTTCTATTGTGGTCCCTTGCGCTGAACTGCCCGGCTTGACGTGCCGCAAGGGCTCAGTAGGGATTATCTGTCAAGACCCGAATCTAAGTATCAGTTCCATTGTGGTTATATCACACTAATTAGTTTTTCTACTGTAGTTTTCTACACCTTTTTTTCAGCATTTCAGCATGGACAAGCTGGTTGGCGTACCTGGGCAACGTTGTCAACTTGACAATAGGGAAGTGAGTGGATGCGACTGAAGACCGTGTTCAAGCAGCATGTATTTCCATTTAATTAATAATTTCATCTTAGAATTTCAAATTACTTTTGCATATCAGGGCACAGAGCAGCATGGCAATTTAATGCTTGTGATACTCAATTTTTTTTTCAGCATTTCAGCATAACATTTTTGTTAAAATTCTATTTCTGAACTACAACTAATATTCCATAAAAGACTGGCATGTGATAGTAGCAGTATATGATGGTTTTAAAATATTTGTGTTAGTGATATTACAACAAGATATTACATTTATTTCAGAAATCATCGAACCGGGCTCTTCAATCACTAAAAATAGATGGATGACAATTATGCCTTCCTTGATGGAAATCATCAGATCGAGATCAGCGAAGGTCTAATTATCTTCCGACAGTCTACAATGAGTTTGCTAATCCTATTTTTAACAAACTACCAGACGGAAATCCTAATGTGTATTGCTTACTGTTCATTTCCTGTAATAAGAGCGTTTCGTTGGAAGGAGATTCTTTATCTTTTCCGTGGGTTTCGTGTAAGTGCTTCTGCTTACGGGTCCACAGCCCCGTTTTTGGCCCTTGATACAACGGAATAGTGAGGATTACAGGAATGTACAGTTTGATCTTGCCATTAGGAGGAACTCTACGCCATGGCAAGTCCTGCACTGGTGATGGCTTCCTATCACATCACATCACATCACATCACAAAAAATGTTTCTATTGTGGTTTGAGACCTCTCCCCTTTCTGGAAGGGGAGGTTCTCATACAAATGAAAAAGAAGTTTCTGCATAACTCAAGAACTAATCAAGCAAATGGAACTAAATTTGGCATGTTGGGTTTTCAGGAGGCAAGAAATGTTTTGGTTGTTCGAGACCCCTCATCTAAATGAAACTGAAATTTCTGCACAACTGAAGAACTCATCAAACAAATGTAACCAAATTGTGCAAGTGTGGATTTTGAAAGCAAGAAATGTTTCTACGATGGTTTTCTAGGAAAGGGGTGGGCTCTCATTCAAATGAAACACAAATTTAAACCAAACATGAGAATTATCCCTACTGTTATGAACATTTGTATGCAGGAGTTTTTGGGGCTAAGAAGGTTCATATGATGGTTCGAAACTTCTTCCCGATCTGAAGGAGGGAGGGAGGAGGCCTCTCATACAAGTGAAAAACAAATTTCTGCAGAACTAGTCAAGCAAAAAGCACAAAACTTGGCATTTGGGGGGTTTTGAAGGTACGATTTTTTTTATGGTAGTTTGAGACCTCTCCTTCATCTGGAAAGGACGGCTCTCATACAAATGAAACAGAAATTTTTGCATAACTCAAGAAATAATCAAGCTAATGAAACCAAATTTGACTTGTATAGGCTATAAAAAACAGATTTGGCATGTGGGTTTTTGGAGGCAGGATTTTTTCTATGTTGGTTCGAGATCCTGTCCTTTTCTGGAGCGGGACTCACATACAAATGAAACAGATATTTCAACTAAACATGAGAATTATCCAGGTAACTAAAATACAAAATGTGTATTACTCGGGTAAGGAGCATGTTCTGATGGAAGTTTGAACCCCTTCTAAGTGAAGAATGGAGGATGCTCTCAGTGCTACTTTATGCACAAGAAGTTAATCTAAGGTTATGCAAGAGAAAATTACGTTCAAACTGACAGGATACAATGAAGTTTGAAGGTTCATAATTTGTCAATGAAATGCTTGTACACACAGAAAGAAAAACTATGGTAGAAACTAACGTTACAAGGGTTTTATTCAAAACACACACCTTCGTTTTATTTTGCAGAATTTACGCACATTAGCAAATGAACATATTTTAACAAAACTTATTCCTAAAATCATTAATTATCAATCATGATGCTTATGATAAACCACGTGTTTCCACAGTGCCTCCGATTTTTAGCACATCTTCAGAGACATTTTTTTGAAGAAAATCGAAAAATACTCCCAGTACTGAAAAAATCAAAATCTTATACGACACTTCAAGGCGATAGCCTTGACGGCTAAACGATTTAAAAAATCTGAAACTTTTAAGGAATGGGTTTTGGAATATTTACAATCCTAATTTTCTATGCAAGTTCTTAAATTTGATTTTTTTTAATCTATACAGTCTGCTGAGACAGCCATTGCAGATCAACATTCTGCAGCGCAATTTATCGCGCATCATTATCACAGTAATCGGTACAATGTGCGAATGTTCTTTCTTTGGTAATAAATGCTTCGTACTTTTGAAAGTTGTCCTTTCGACACTGAATACGAAGGAAGTTTTATAAATAGTACAAATCAATTTCATTGCAAACAAAATCAACAAATAGATTCGCGAGTCTTTTTCGTAATAGTAGCTGTACCATAGTTGTTAGTAACTTTTTTGTGGTAGAACTAAATAGAGCAAAACAGAAACAAAATATCTGTATTGTTGGAAAATTAACTCTTTGTATTATGGAATTGAATTACAAGAAAAAAATAAGTTTAAATCAATATAGGGCCACCTTAATCTAATCAGAAAATGCAATAAATTCCTCTGTAGCATAATTATTTAAAATTTCTTAATCAACAATCGCTTTGATGATAAAGCAGTTTTTTTTGTCTCCTTAGGTTGAGGGTTGAAAATAACTTAAATTGATTGAATCTGTTTATTGTGAGACTGAAGATATTTTTCAGAAGAATCATTCAAATGAGGATACACAATTTATTTACTTGTTGTTACTATGCTTTTTCAAAGTTTCCGTTCCGTTTACAAAATGGAATAAATTGCTGACTGAACTGAACAGGAATCAAACCCTGCAGTTCAAACAGAAAGTAATATACTCGTCAACTGTAAATTGAGAATTAAATACTTAAAAAATCAACTTCAGTCTGACGGTCAAAAAAATTATAAAATTAGATTACATATTGATCACAAACCACAAACAAACAATGAACACCAATGATCAACTGATTAAATAACCCGCAGCTGGAGCTCGGAAAATCTCCTATCAAGAATGCAATGCAACAGTAAAAATATCAAAACATTAGCGAACTCGCAAGCCCCCGAAATAAATAGCCAGCCCTTACCGCTTACCAGTAACTTCAACGCTACACAGCGACAAACCCTCACAGCAACCGTTGCGACCGACCGTTGTAAGGTTTCCCTATCATCATTGATTCCATCGTTGGCATTGCCGAGCACAACCCTCTTGCACGACTCGCTCTCGCGCTCTATCCTAACAGAAATGAACACCATTCATGAAAATATTTCATGGGAAAGAAAAGGCAGAAAAAACTGTTAACTCAGTTATGCAATGGAAAACGGTCCATCTCGCCCCCAGGCTGTTGACCAGCTGCCACTGCGAAGCCGTTGCGATGTGAGAAAGAGAGCACGAACTGGTGCTTGCGGTGATCTTGACCATAAACACCGAACGTGACCACAGTCAAAGTCAATGCCAGCCGCAGCCAGCGCAGCCAGAGCGCCATGTCGAGAGACGGTAGGTTCGCGTTGCAATGGCAAGGACGGTTATTGGCTAGTCGAAGTCGAAGTAGTTACTCTGAGACGAAAGGATGAATTTTCTCTTTCAGATGTTTTGCTGAGAGCGCTCGCAATCTATATGTTTCCCCTCCAATGAATGAACTTAAGTTTACTATAAGAGAGTTAGACGGGGTTTCGAGCTAAGGTTAAAGCATAGAGCAGTGACCATTGTCTGGGAGCTTTTAATACGTCGCCTAGAGTGGATGAATACGGCGCTTTAATTAGACATCATCATAGGCATCAGTGGGTATAGGTTCTGCACTTTTAGAGGAACCTTAAAATATTCAACCAGTGATGGCTGTTGACACAAATTAAAAATTAATAGGCAATTAAAACAGCTTGGTAACATAGGTATGGTGAGAGTAAATGTTTCTCTTTGTTGATTACCGGTTAAAGTAAGTTAATAGATCAATCGCATTTTTCATTAGATCATGTCTTAATCTTCCTGAACATATGATTTATTGCTTCAAATTTAAACTTTATACGAAAACTTTGAACAGTTCTCAGTTTTTGAAATTATTTTGGATGCAACGATATAAAGATTTGAGCACTCGTTTTCAGGAGTGGTTGCATTCATTCGATTATTATTATATTCATTTGTGTCTAACAGCAGAATGCCGTAATATGATGTACAGGAAGTTTGTAGATCCATATCTGAGCAACAATTTCTGTAAACAACTCAAATCTCTATTTCTATTTGCATTCTATTCTGAACAGGAACTATCAAAAATCTGAATAAATGTAACGTGACAGTTACAGATCCTTATAAATAACAAATGTTATTTAAATTACCACTCGCAAATGTTTCATACATTATATGACAAAATTCTGCTGAGGATAAAAACTAGCCGAAAAAAATGTAAAAATGAACGCAAAAATGGCACCATCCCCTAGCAAAGGAAAATAACAAGCTGATATCATATAAGTAACAGGTTCTGTTATCTTAGTAATCCTTTTGATATCCGCTTTTATCGCATAACAAATTTAGTTATCACCATTTGCAAATTTTGTTATCATATGTTATAATTTTGAACACACTCTTTTTTTATGAACGTTATAAGTTGAATTGTAAAACTATAAATATGTCCAGCATATTTGAACGAGAAATTTTGCTTTTAATCAAAATATTTTTATCAGTATTTAGCATGAGAATTTGATTTCAAATTGATAACATAATTTGAAACTTTTTCAATAAATTTGCTTACAATACAGGATTTTTTATCAAGTTGTTCACAGTGATAACAAAATAAGTTATTATTATGATATTCAACGAATATTTTTTTGTTCTTCATTCTATTATCTTAGCTGTTTATTCAGCCTCAATGATAACATATTCAGTGATCAAATATGATAACCTGGTATTAGAACTTGTTATCAAGTTGGTATAATCCATTGCCCCCATGGACCCCATGCTCATTCTTTATTTATTAGTTAATTTCGCTAAATTTTTCGCTACGCTTGGTGTGACTGTTTTGAATCATTGAATAAGGGTGAGAGTGATTCTGTTTCTTCATTGAAAATTCATTTTAGTTTATATTACGAAATGATCTCACTAAACCGGGGTGACTCGTGAGAAGATGCTTGCTTGAAGACCTACAAGAAGCAGAAAATCTCGAAACAAAGTGCAGAACAGAAGAAGCGAGCAGCAACAAGGGCCCGGAAATTGTATTCGCGTCTTTTGCAGCGTCCGGATGCATGCGTTTTGATGAACGATGAGACCTATGTAAAGGAGGACTCAAAAACCCTTCCAGGTCCACAATACTTTACTGCCGTCGTTGGGGAGGATGTGAGCGATGCGGACAGGTCGATTCAAGTGGAGAAATTCGGTCGAAAGGTACTGGTATGGCAAGCAATATGTTCCTGTGGTTTGAAGTCAACCAGTTTTTACACTACCGGAACTATACATGCGGAAATCTATCGATCTGAGTGTCTCCAGAAGAGATTGTTGCCTTTAATGAGAAGCATAGTACACCTCCACTGTTTTGGCCGGATTTAGCGTCGGCTCACTATGCCAAAACCACTCTCAATTGGCTTGCGGAAAAGGGTATAGATTTCGTTGAGAAAAATATCTATCCACCAAATTGCTCTCAGCTTCGACCCATCGAACGTTACTGGGCAATCGTGAAGAGGGTCTTCAAGAAGACTGGTAAGGCAGCTGGGAACATGCAGGAGTTCAAAAAATTTGGGCTCAAGCGTCCAAAAAATGCGATGCAACACTTTTCCGGAACTTGATGAAGAGCATTCGATCCAAAGTTCTAAAATTCGTGAAGGAATAACTTAAATTTCATCCGGTCTTCATTATGTTCAAGTTTAACCTCTTACAATAAAGGATCAATTTTTTGTATGAATAAAATATCGGTTTTCAACATAATTTGAAAGAAAGTTTGTGGATAGCTTATTTTCGATACACTCCTTACGCCAGAGTAGGCTTCTGAGTGCAATGCGTATGAATCTACGTTGAACACTTTCAATTCTGAGGTCAAATGACAATTGATACGGAGTCAAAATCATGTTCCAAAACCGGTCGTACAAGTGCACAGTGGAGTGCTTTGAGGCAGTGAGGATCGGTGAAATCACGGGAGATTTTAGTAATCCCAACTGTCATAACACTTTTTTGATGATGGCGCTGATGTGCTGAAATTTTTCGTCCAATGTTTCACACATTCCCATTCATTTGGTAATTAAAAGTGATGGGACGCGTTGATCGGTGGAACGTGATAGCAACACATTTAGTAATGCCTATTACGAGTTTATGCATCGTACACCAGGTCGAAAACATGTCTAGAAGCTCCTGAAGCTGGTAGCAGTCCACAATAGACCTCACCACCAGGTAGATTTTCAAATTGTCTGCGTATAGAGTAACATATGTAACATAAGTCCTGGGAAAAATTCAAAAGGTTGGTACTTGAAATCAAACAATCAAACAATGGTACTTAAAATCAAACAAGCGGATTTTAAAATGCTCTTCAGGGTATTTTATTCTATTAATAAATTGTTGAAAAATATATTTACAGTACACTCAATGGACCATTATCTTCGATTTTACGCAGTGTACGGCGAACATGTTGAATCAGGTTCTGGACGGTGTCTATGTCTATTTCTTTCATCTTCCGCTTGATTCGATTAACCAATTGTTGCTCATTGTTAGCTTCCCAGCCATTGTCGTACACCATACGTTTGAGAACACTCAAAAAACTTTCAATTGAAAGAGCCTGAGGCACGTTAAGTGGATTGTCCTTTTTCGGTACAAATGGTATGTTTTGCTCAGTTAGCCAATCTAATGTTTTTTTCGCGTTATGACAGCTTGCAAGATCCTGCTAAAACATGATTTCGTCGTCAGCGTGATATTTGTTGATGAATTGCTTCAATTTTGGCAAGCATTGGCTGATATACACGTCAGAATTGACAGCTTTGGCCTTGTTTGGGCGTATCAAAGGCGCCGACATACCCTTCGATGACATGGCTGCCCACACTAACACCTTTAGCTCATATTTCGATTTGCTGGCATATTTAACATCGTTTGATGTTGTTTTAATGTTAGCAGTATAGAAACCATCGTTGCCACTCAATTCATGGTGCGAAAACGTGAAGTAAGATTCATCATCCAAAATTATGCACTTTCCATTTGCAAAATGCTCACGACGAAGTGCACGGCAGCGTTTTGGTGTTTTTTGACGTAGGACTACGTCTTTGTTTTCAATACTGGGGTACAGTTTAAAAAAATATCTATTGCGACTGTCACGAAATGTGGTCAGGTTTTGAGCGTTAATAACTCAGTCGTTTCTCCAAACATTTACTAAATTTTTGCACCAATCGATCGAAAATATTTCTACGCATCGATTCTTCTAATGAAAACTATTGATTTTCAACACTAAACTATTTTAAATAACGCAAAGATAAGGTGGTGTCTTATAATGTCGATTTTTCAGAGTAAATTTACCAAATACACTGTACTTCCTAGCACAGATTTCATATATAAGTAACGAACGTCTCCTAGGCAGCCACGAAGGTTATCAAACAAGTACAAGTTATCAAACAAGTTTAGTACTTTGGTAGTCGTGGAGCTGTGCAGTGGCGTAGTAGCGCCACTAAATCCGTTCTTTTCAGGACGACCAAATCAGTATACTAACTAAAGAGTTTGGTTGAATTTTTCTATTGTGCTGTTCGTAATTCAATTACCGCGTCACGGCTGAACATGGCGTTCATCAAACGTCGCGTTCCCGATTATATTATCACAAAACGATGAAAAACTAACGAACGAAAGTCTAGAAGGGATAATTTGAGCCAAACTGCAACACATCAGAGACCGACCATGTGGTGGAATTCGCCATTGTTCCTAGTAATGCATAGCGGATTAGTTGCTGGCAGTGGCTAGCAAATTAGGAAAATTTCTGTTAAGAAAATCATCCGCTAGCGTGCACTAATTAAGACTAATTATTGTGGCACAACGACTAAAGTTCGTCCCCTATGATGCAATTTGTATCACATTGCCTTCGTTAGTACCGCCTTCTTTTGTGCAATAGCATCCAACGCCATAACATACCAGCTCTTAGCAGAAATTGTGACTCAGTCTTACAATAGTCGTAGAGCTGTGTAGTGGCTGTTGCAACACAGTTTGCGGCAGCAAGCACCCTGGATGGTGCACTGGCGAGTAGTCGTTGCCCACACTCCCGCTTCACTTTACTCAATTTTGAGTACAATTGTATGCTATCTCTTTTTCTCCCTCGGATATGTTACTCAATTTTCGTTAAAAATGGATCATTTCAATTTTTTATTAATTTACGAAAATTGAGTAACATTTCCGTGGGAGAAAAAGATATAGCATATAATTGTTCTCAAAAATTGATTAAAGTGAAGCGGGAGTGCATAGAGCCGTTTATACAGTTGGCTGTTGGTGCCGATGCTCGCGTCAACCTCGCTAAGAGAGACATGGCTGCTGAAGCCTACGAGTTGTCGTGAAAAAGCCACCCGTGACCAGACAAACAACCCTAGGGGAATCGCAAACTATTTCTCCCTCGTCAATTAAATCCGTCCTTTTCAGGACGATCAAATCAGTTTATTAACTAAAGAGTTTGTTTAGTTAAATTTTTCTTTTGTCGGTTTGTAGTTCAATTACCGCGTCACGGCTGAAAATAGCATTCATTAAACGCCGCGTCCCGGAGTGTATCATAAAACCGTTAAACAACAATCGAACGAAATTTTAGAAGGGATAATTCGAGCCGAATTGTGACACGTCAATGACCGACTATGTGGTTTTTTTCGTTTTAGTTCCTAGTTGTGCATACCGGATTAGTTGCTGGCAGTGGCTAGCAAATTAGGAACATTTCTGTTAAGAAAATCATCCATCTAGCGTGCACTACTTCAAACTAATTATTGTGGCGCAATAACTGAAGTTCGTCCCCTATGATGCAATTAGTATCACATTTACTTCGTTGAATGAAAATTTCATTCTGTCTTACGGTAGTTGTAGTGCTGTGCAGAGCAAAATGTGCTGTAGCAGCGCAGTAGGCGTGCGACCACACTGGAGGATGCACTGGTGAGCATTCGTGATCCAGAGAAGTTGGTGCAGTTGGCTGTTTGGACCGATGCTCCCGTCAACATGGTTGCGAGAAATAAGGCTGCCGAAGCCTACGAGTTGATGGGGAAAGCCGTCCGTGACAACAGCGGGACAAGAATCATCCCACGTCACCTGCAGATGGCCACCCGCACCGACGAGGAGCTGAATCAAGAATACCAAGAAGAAACCCCAAGTTAAACCGTGAACAATGTTTCTCCCCCGTCAACTATATCCGTTCTTTTCAGTACGACCAAATCAGTTTGCTTATTTAAGAGTTTGTTTGGTTGAATATTTCGTTTGTGCTGTTTGAAATTTCATTCATTCGATAGGAATCAAATAATTTTGAGAATGTCCAACTAAAATGTCGGAGCATACATATGGCTGCAAGGTATGTGGTTCAACCATCGTAGAAAATACAACTAGGGCCGTATCATTATTAAAACCAAACGGTCCTTTTTAGGGCCACCAAATGCAATCTAAAGAGCTAACAATATAATATTCTTACATATTCACTTCCTAATGCTGTTCTATCGTTCAGTTAGCACTATTTCAATAATAGACTTTGAATTCCCAACCACAACCATATACAGCGCAATAAGGATAATGATTTTCAGGTGGTCGATCATGCTTTTGATCAAGCTGCCGAGAGAGCTAGCCAAACACGAGGTTTTAGAGCGAACCGAAGCCATGGTCAAGTAAACCAGCTTCATGGCGAAATGAGATGGTGTTAGTAGCTGTTCCCTAGAACCCGAAATGGCCCTTTTCAGGGCCAACAAAACAACTGGAAAAGAAAGTTGACATGTGTTTGGGAATGCTGAAAGCTGGGTTTCGGGGTGGTTGATTGAAGTGTTTTAGCCCATTGGGTTCTTCAGCTTGGTTTAATTTTATGTTTTTGATGTGTTTAAAGTGTTTTTTTTACATGAAATTTTCAGTTCAGCCCTTGGGGCATTGTTTGTTAAAATTTGATAACCTATGTATGAATTTAGATACCAAGACAGGCTATATCAAATATTTAAGGTTGTAGTGCGATATGTTTAGTGTATGGGAATTCGATTTCGAACAAACCCTATACCCTAAACAAATTTCAGCCACTCTTTAAACAATCAAGCGATCTAGATTGCACATTGCTTCGTAGTCCTACGTCAACTTTGCGTACAACCCCATTGGGCTGTCCCTTCTAGTTTTTCGAGTTGTTGCTGTGTATATTTTGGTGCACGCTGACGTTTCCGATAGATTACTTTATGTTTTCTCAAAATCCGATGGACTGTCATGTTTGAAACCTGAAATTTTCGTGCAAATTTGCGTGTTGATTTGCCAACCTTGGTTTTAGCGCTTGACAGCAGTTTTTTCGTTGTTCTGGCACTCAATTTTGTTGGGCGACCACTTTTCTTTTTATTTTCCGGTTCTATATCATCACGACAATCTTTCAAAACACGGTATATTGTTGATTTTGATATTGGCTCGTCTTTGAACACGCTCATAATTTCACTTGTACTAAGCCGTCCAAAAAGGTTGGCGACTTGTGCTCGTAAATCCAGCTTGTACGACATTTTCAATGGAAACTACTGCGCAATTTGAGTTTGACAGTTCAGTAGGAACACATATGAACGTGACAAGTACATCTTGTGTTGACATCTGTGTGTTTATTAATGCTGTCAAATAAACGCCTGAAAGTATGCCCAGGACTTATGTTACACATGTTACGTAGTTAAGCAGCATCTTTAAAGAACAGCGCACATAGCAAGGACTCCAGGCTACTACCTTGTGGGACGCCTGAATTATTATTAAACGTACTGGAAACTGCTGAATCAAGTTTAACGCTCAGAACACGACCGGTCACGTAACTATCCAGCCATAGCACAAGTCTCTTTGAAGCGCCTAGACGGGAGATTTTGCACAGAAGTATTCTATGATCAATGATTTATTTATTTATTTATTTAATCAATTTAGTTCATCGGATTTATTGTCTACATGACACAAACTTAAAACTAAATAAAGCGGGCATTACAAACACGAGCCAAAAAGTGAGCTGAAGATTCGCCAAATTCAAACAATTCTTCGACAGTCGTAAACGCTCGCATCATAGCTGTTAGAGGTTCGTTGTTTCCAAACGCTGTTCGATGGAATCGGGGTTGGAGAAGAGTACCACTCCGTAATGCTCTCGGAGGAACTCGGATGTTCAGTTGAGAGAGAAGCCTCGAGCAGTCGACCTCTCCATTCAGAAGTTTAGCAACAAAAACCGCTTGTTGATTTTTCCGTCGACGTTCCAAAGTATGCAATTGCAGCAGATTGCAGCGATCTGAATACGGCGGTAGATTTTGCGGATCACGCCATGGTAGATTACGCAATGCCATCCGGATAAACCTGCGCGGTATTGTTTCTATCTTCAAGCTCCAAGTCAATTGATAAGGAAGCCAGACCAAGGCGGCATTTTCTAGGATCGGTCGTACAAGTGAGCAATAGAGAGCTTTCAGGCAGTACGGGTCAGTGAAGTCTCTTGAGATTTTTGACACAAACCCTAGCTGGCGATTAGCCTTAGAAATCACAGCAGAGCGGTGGAGGTTAAACGATAATTTATGATCCAGTAGAACACCTAAATCGCTGAACTGGTCAGTTCTATGTAGAACGACGCCATTGATGGTATAGTCGAAAACAATCGGCTGCTTGATGCGGTAATACGACATTACCATACACTTTGGAATGCTGATCATAAATTTATTCCGACGGCACCAATCAGTGAATCGATCCAATAATAATTGAAGACGAGTACAATCCTCGGCAGTCCGTACCACAAAAAACAGCTTTAGGTCATCATCATACACAAGCCTGCAGCCATCTCCTAGTAGAAGCAATACGTCGTTGAAGTATAAAACAAACAGCAGCGGTCCAAGGTTGCTACCCTGTGGAACACCTGACGAGTTCGTAAAGAAACAGGAAGTGCTTGTATCAAGTTTTACTCGCAGAGCCCTGTCTGTTAAATACGAGCACAGCCATGATGTCAATCTTTCCGATGTGCCGAGTTTTGAAAGCTTCGCCAGCAGAATTTCATGGTTGATTTTATCAAACGCTGCTTTTAGACCAGTATAGACGACGTCTACTTGTGCCCCTTTCTCCAATTGATCAAAACAGGTCGTTGTAAAATCTAGGAGATTGGTGGTAACCGAACGTCCAGGCATGAAACCATGTTGATCGCCAGAGATGTAGCATTTGGTGCGCTCGAGAATGAAACCACTCACTATTATCTCAAACAATTTAGAGGCAGCTGACAGATTAGTGATTCCCCGGTAGTTTTTAACGTCACGTTTGTCTCCCTTCTTGTGTACCGGAACCATCAAAGACTCCTTCCAGACTGCGGGAAATTTCGATTCGGCAAAAGATTTGTTGAAAATCCTGCAGAGCGGCTCGACAAGAGCTCCATTGGTGCGACAATACACTGAAGACGGAATACCATCTGGTCCAGGCGAGAATGTACATTTTATTTTCTTGATGGCATTATTTACCATCAAGGGCGTTATCTCAAAAATATCCACGTCTACAAGGTTCAATGGAACGTCCAAAACAGCGGAGTTAAGTTCACTCGGGTTAATACTTTCCGCAGCAAACACTGACGAAAAATGAGTAGCAAAAATTTCACATTTTTCCTTACTTATAGACGTTTCAACATCATTCAAAAACACGCTAGCTGGCATAGTAGTATTTTTCCTCTTTGAATTTACATAACTCCAAAAACTCTTTCGGAGAGTCTCCGAAATTTTTGCGAGCTGTAGTCCTCGAACTGCCGGAACATTGTACCCTCTGGCCAAGTCGAGGGATCAAGTGCATTGCTCCTCAAAGCTGGATTGAGACCAATTTTGAACGAAACAAATGACATGTTGCTGGTGTCTGTACCTTTTCCCACCAGTTTTACCACCTTAGGATCATCGTCAGCTCCTAAATAAGCTTTAACCATAGCCAAAATTGCCTCATTTGTTACATCAGGTCTAATGCGAGACATATAAAGCCAATGCAACTTGTTAGCTGGCTTTTCCCTGATAGGCACAGACACAACATTTTGACTAATCTGCTTCGATCCGTGCCGCCGAGTCCGTTCCACTAGGCCGTTTATTTGCACGTATTGTTTCACCAGCAAACGTCCATTGGTTGATTGCTGGAAATTGCAATGTGAATGCAGGTTTGGAAGAAATCTTACTAATTTCCGTTTGAAGGTTTTCAATTGCATTACAGAGCGAAGTCAAGCATGGTTCGTTATGGCTCATCGAATTAGAATTTTCAAACAAGTCGGCACAATTGTCACACATCCAATACAGGTTATTCCCATGCGTCGTGAATTAGTTCATAAGGGCGCGTGTCACACCAGAGCAGTTCATTTGAAACACGTAACCACAGTAACCACGGCAGACAACAGAATCGATGCCAGCAGAATGGTGACGAAGACGCCTTACAGTAGACTATGATTTTCACTGTGTGAGCGAATAGCAGTATGCTGTCAACAGAGCTTGATGGCGATGGCTATGACGGTTACAAGCTTTTGCTTAGATGATACATTGCACGCAATGTATAGCCTCTAAAAGATGCCGCCAGATGTCACTCCACACAAAAAAAATAGAGCGTGGATGTGGTTCGGTACGAGGATCTGAACTGTATAGTAGATGCGGTAAGAAGTTTTGTTGAAATATTTTAAAATATCGTAGGTATCATTTAAAGTAGAAATCCTTGAAGAAACGGAAGCGATGGGCCTCTTGAAGACACAATGAGCTCGGAGATAAGTATCGTATAGGCCCTTTCCGAGGGTAACATGGAGTCCCTATTTATGGTAGTGTTCAATCTTACGCGTGGTCAAACCCATGCGAAAAATTACTGTCAAAGCGTTGGTAATATTGGTCCTTTGCTTCTAAGTCACAACGAAAATCAAAGTTCACAACAATACAAATCATGTTTGAAAATTTTAGAGACTTCATAGAAAAAAAAACTTCTTCTATGGTCGGGTAGAAACTTCTCAGAAGTATTGGGAGCAAGCAGTTCATGCAAGAAGAACCTTCAAAAACTCATTACCGAAGTTCGAGATCTTACTTACCAGAATTTCAAGACAGAGCTTCCCGTAGAATCAGGATAGGACTTATCAGAGCTTCAGGAAGAAGTGTAGGGGAGAGCACCTCTCTGAAGTTTGGGTTTTTTGGAGGTTTTGGAGTTCTTCCCAGAAATTCAAGATTGAACTTCCCAGGAAATCAGAAAAAAAAACTTCCCCAAATTTCAGACGGGAGCTTACCAGAAAGGGCACTACCTATAATTTCTTTAAAAAAAACAGGAAAAAATCCTCAGGACGATGCGTTATAGAAGTTGAGGAAAGAACTTCTCTCAAGTTCAGGAAATATCTTCCCAGAAGTTCTGGAAGAAACTTTTCGAAAGGTTAGTTGGAACTTCCTTCCATTTCCAAAGCTCAGAGGAGAACATTTTGCATTTCAGAATAAGGATTTCTCAAAATTCATTAGAGAGAAAAAAAATGAAACTTTCCAGGAACTACTTTCTTCTAATTTGAGCACACATTTCCCAATAGTTCCAGAACAAACTTCCCCAAAGTTCTGGAGAAAACTTCCCAAAAGTTCAGAAGAGGATTTCTCAGAAGTCCAGGAAGAAACTACAAAAACAAATTTAAGGGAATTTTCCTAAAAATTTTGGAATAAAATGTTCCTCGCAGTTCCGGATGGGACCAATCAGAAGTTTGGACAGAATAATCTCAGTAAAAAACTTCCCCGAATTTTAGAACGAAACCTACTAGAGAGCAATTTTTCAGAAGTTCACAAAAGGATTTCTCAGATGTTGCGAAGAGACCAAAAGAGCTACCCTAATTCCCTTCCAAATCGAGCATATCAGCATTGCAGAATGAGAACTTCTCGAAGCTCATGAAATCCCAGAAGTTATGGTAGATTCTTTTGATAAAATCAGGAAGAAACTTTCCAGAAGTATAGGGGTAACTTTCTAATAAATCCTAGAGAGTTTGAACTATTTAGTGGAATACCTATAACTTGAAATGAGAAGATATATTAGTATTTTCCATTTAATTCCAACTACCTTTACTTATCTTGACAGATACGCGTATTTTGTCTACAGTGTGCAGACTTCTTCAGTGTCTCGTACAAATAGCTCAGTCGAGTCAAAGTTCCGGAGAATACTCCCCTGACGTTCAGAAGAGATTATTCCGGCAGTTCAGAAAATAAATTCTCAGAAGTTCAGGAAGACGCTTCTAACAACTTAAGAAGATTTTCTAAGAAATTCTGGAGAGAACTTTCTCAAAGTTTTGCAGAAACTTTCCAGTTTTGTATTTTAAAATCAAAATTTAGTGTCCATTCGATAAATTCAACAGACTTTTTTTTTATTCAACAATAACCATTGATGGGGGAAAAAACTATAGAAGATGGTGTCATCCATGCGAATGCTTCAAGCTACTGTGTCACTTTAAAAATATGAAACAATAGTGTAAGGTTGCATAGAATCCAAGAAATTGATGCAGACATGTTAACATAATAACACAAATAGCGACAATGACATAAATCGCTCGCTTATTACGTCTTTTCGTTGGAAATAGTCTAATTTTCTGAAAAAAAAATTACAGGCGTTATTGACATTCCCAGACATTTAAAAATTTTATCACAGATATTTGAAAAAAATATCTGGCATCCTTGGGTACAAGGAATGTTTGTATGACCACTGACACAGAAAAACACTTGACAAAATTCATGTATTTAACACTGCACTTGCAAATAATTCACACTCGACGAAACGAAGGGACCATAAACAACGTATTTAACGATGGATGACTATTTAAAACGGGATGCAATACAATAAAAATAACAGTTAAAATTGCACTCGAAAAAACAAACAACAACAACCAAGCAGTGTTGCAAGAAAAAGTATGATTGTGTGGTGAATACAATCATACCCTATGCCCAGGGAGTCGAGAAATTTCCCTAACGAAAAATTCCTAAGCCCGACCGGAAATCGAACCCAGGTGTTGCTTTGTAGCTGCGCTTTCACCGCCTGAGCTAAGGATGGACCCATCATCGACTCACTCTTTATGCATTTTATTTTTAATCAAAACACAACAAACTTTTATTTTGAAGACGTGTGTACTTCTGTTTGTAGAATGTGTAATTGTGTTTTAAGAACCAATTAAAATTGGCCGATCTTTTATAAAAGGTAGACCATTTTTACAAGAAAACTGAAACGCATACAAAATGCATGTTCGCAAGTACTGGACAGGAATTCTGTTCATATTCAAATCTAAGAAAGCTCGCAGAATTTCACTCTTACCTAACCGTTGTTGGTGTCGTTTAATTTATGACAGTCACTACGAGATGGTGTGTTTATTAGGTGTACACTTCTTGGTGCCGACCAAACGGGACTTTTGATGTGACACCGGTACGCATGAGCCTTCGTGGACATTAAGCTTTGAGATGGAATGCATTCCGGGTGGTTGTAATCGGATATCTCCCCTTTCCCCGCCCTCATCCTTCGCGACCGGTAAAAAGTGATGACATTTGTATCAGCAAATGATTTTCGCTTTACGTTCCGTAGCCCCTTGCGGATGCAGATAAAAGTACTGGCGAGACTGAGCGATTCAATAAAATTTATTAAACTCTGATTGACTAACATGTACGATGGCTTTTGAAGTTTAAGTGGCTATTAGGTGTGGCGATAAAACACATGGTGAGGCTTAGAGCAAATGTAAATATTTCATCCCGCAAATGGGATAAGGCTACTAGTCTCAGCCAAAGCGGAAGCTATAGTTCTAAACCTTTGCGACCGTTACGCGTTGACATGAGTAATGATGATGGTTTTTCGATTTCCCAGGTGAAACAATGAATAATGTTTTAGTCATCCTGAATTTGCTGTGCCTGCCAGAGGAAAACAAGGCTACAGCGTTGTTCGAGCGTTTCAAAAATGTTACAAATCTAATTGAACGCAGAAGTGCCAACAATGCATTTGGCTTCACTTGCATAGCAATAATTATAACAATAAACCTTTTTTTCACTGCCCTCTCCTCCAGGAAAAGTAAATTCAATCAAATCATTGCGAGTTTTCCATCCCTATCATTAGCAAGCTGGAATTATGTTGTGTAAAATATTGAGCCAATCGCTATCATGATACAGTATATTGACCTTGCATTGCTAACCTACATTCCATGGCTTTTTATCAATCATTTGCTCAGAACGTGATAAAAAAAATTATGAAAATCCATTTACCCCTTTAAAGTTTTCCCCATTTACATCGATTAGCCAATTTTCTGAGAGATGCCTATTAATCGAATACGGTAGAAGCTATGTACGAGATGCAATAGAAGTTGGCTCCGGTTAAGTGAGAAGATATTCAAATTAGCAAGCTAATGGGTTATGATTGTAGGCGTGGGATTTGGATATTCAACTCAACGATGCATACAAACCTCTACCACGAGCGAAACAGATCATTTTATAGAGTCCAACCGTTAAGATTGCCAACATACGCTTAAGGTATTTTTCGTTTCAGTTGATCGATAATTTCTGCAAAGCAGTAATTTAATCAGTGTGCGCCATTAAGCTAATGTGGTTTTTGTTTTCGGAAAAAAGCTAGAGCAAATGTATAGCCTACAAAGAAAACCCCAAAAGTAGCCTCTACTGTTCAAGTTAAATTATATTTGAATTATATGGGTTCTACTGAAGATGATTTTAAAATTAAGTAATTTAAGACCTAGCACTCTTTCTAACGGGCCATTAAAAGCTTCGAATATACATTTCAGAATACGTAATGGAATTTTATTGAAATTTTTCAACCTACGGATTAATGTAATGAATTTGTGACATCGATTCAGTCACAGGTTCTACTTTTGGTTTTAAAGAACCATGAGTTCTACTTTTTTCAAACCTGGAATGTCTGGTGGTTTTCTGATGGAAAATTCGTTTGACTGTCGTGTGTGCTTACCACTGTGTACGATTGGATTATTGAGACTGGTAAAAAAAACCCTCAGTTAAGAACTGTGAATGTGCTTCAAACTACAGGGTGCGGCAAAAAATAATGCGAAAATATTCAAACTTGAGTATTGCGCTAATTCGTTATGCTGGTGACTGGGCTAAATGGTGAGTTGACAACTACAAGGAGGGTGCGACCGACCTCTGGCCTCACAAGTTCTACATTACGCCTCCATAAGTGTAGCGATGCAAAGACTGCTTGGTTGAAACATGGAACGCTGGTTGGCGTAGCCTGGGCAATGTTGTCAATCCGACATTAGAAGTGAATAGCGGTAAAATCATATCATAATTTTCCATTCTCATATCTTTCAGGTCTCACAGGTCATCAGGTATCACTAAATAATTTAAAATTTAAAATTCTTTTTTTCTCATAGCGGTCATACATTACCTACAAATTTTCTGGTTCATAATGGATGCCGCAAGTTTGCCTGCGATTGCAGCAAAACAGCAGTCGGCACACAGCAATTTTTCAGTTTATTTTAGCCATATCCCTCCACTGCTGCATATATTCATCTGTATTGGACATTGTTTATTCATAGCACATTGCTCATTCCGTCTCTATCAAATCGTTATATCATCAATATGTGTCCTGTTTTTATCGTGTCTTGTGTTTTCGTGATTTAGGTTCTAACATAAATATTTGTTTTTTATAATTTCACCTTATAGATTATATATACTTTTAATTATTCTGTCATTTTGTCGAATTATCATTATGATTGAAAAGTATCTAGTACGTTGATTAAAGCTGCAACGGAATCTATGGTAGGATTTTACTTATTACCTAATGTATTTTTCATTTCTGTTAGCGAATAGACCTTCTTCCAAATCTGAGCACTTCACTGCATCGATTCGTGCAGCGCTGTTTGCCATTCGGCTAGTGTCTGATGTTACAGTTCAATTTTTGGCAATTCTGTATCATGACTCACAATATATTTGATGATATTGTTTTATTAATTTTACTTCATAGATGATTTAACCATTGCTTATTGATTTTTATGTCCATTTGTCCTGAACTCTCTGTCAATTAAATCTTCCCTGCTTTTCCAACACAGGAGCAATAACTATTTCAGCAAAAATAAAAGTGGATTGCTGTTATAAAACCAACATGAAGCAGCAAATAGTGACCATGGCAACAGTAAATTAAAAATGTATAAATGTTAGTTCTGTAAATTTTAACAAACTTTTCAGGATACCACAAATCCAGATTTTGGTGAAATGCTGCTGAACTTCTAGAGGGTCAGTCGAGCTATTAGTACGTGACACTGAAGAAGCTCTGACATTCGTAGACGAAATACGCGTATCTGTCGAAGATAAGCAAAGGTAGTTGAATTAAATGGAATTTACTAATTTTCTTCTATTATAGCAATGCTGCTGTCAGTGAAATCGAACGAAAACGCGCTCAAGCGCGCTACCACGGAACTCTACACTAAAAACTTGACTACATTTCTCGGCATTTCTGGATCAACCGAATGGAGATCGTATATAATAGATATTGAATGATTGTAGTATTTTACATTTACATAACATATACACTATTCTATAAACATTTCATGGGAATGGGAGGTGACCATCTGTGGCACCCGATTGAAGCACTCTGGATGGGAGAGTAGAAATGCCAACTCCCCATTGTTAACGGTTTGTGGATACAGGGCGGGCTCTTCTCCCCGCCCATTGGGGCATCCTCATGTTAGATAGCTTGCTCTTGTGACCAATTGTTCAGTCTTGTTGTTGGAAGGAGATTCTTTATATCCCTGTGGATACGCATAAGTGATGTTGCCTCATCGATCCATCCAACCCCTTTTTGGCCCTTCATACAATGGCATGACTAGGATAATCAGTGGTTATTAAAGGTTGATCAAGTCTAACAGAGAGGAGAGCCTATTGCTGTCGGACGTAGTATCCGTGCTACAATGGGTGGTAGTACATATCATACATACAATTCGTGTAGCTAGTGACTAATTTCTGCCGAAAGTGTATTTGTTTATGTTTACTTTCCAGTGCTGCATCCAAACATTCCGTTTGTTTTATTGCAAGTTCGTCAAAATGTTCGCGAAAGAAGTGATCACCTAGTTTGTTGCTCGCCCAGAAGAAGCCGAAAGAGATTGCCAAGGTGGTTGGGTGCGATTTGGCAACCGTTTACCGCATAAAAAGTCCCTGCAGGATGGTCCTAAGCAGCGGAAGCCGGGAAACGGACGTCCGCGCTTTGCATGCACGCCCGAACGTGATCAAATTGGTCCGTGCAAAATTGCTCGCAACCCGGTGCGTTCCATAAGAAAACTTGCAAAGGAAGCCAATATTTCGGAGAAATCTATTCGGAGAATCATCGAAGAAGACCTGCATGCATCTTCCAGAGCCAGAGTGAAACGCCACTTGATTATGGACCGGGTCAAGGAACTACGAGTGACTCGTTCCAAAGAGATTGCTTTCCTTGTTGAAGACATGATAAAATGATAATCCTGTCCGACGAAAAGCTTTTCATCATCGATGCTGCAGCTAACAGCCGCACGGACCGGTTCATTTCACCGCAGAAATGGAGAACGTTCCGGAAAAAGTGAAATTAATCTTCGAACCAAACATCCGGCTGGTGTCATGATGTTTGGCTTGGTGGCTCCAACGGTTTGAAAATGCCGCCTGTTTTCATTGATGCCGGAGTTAAAATCAAACGAAGTGTATATCGGTATTTTAAATGACCAAGCGCTTCTGGGCGAAGGCCAACTTCTCCGTGAGGACCAAAACGTTGTCCCACAGCAGGATGGAGCGCCGTGTCACACGTCCAATCGAACCCAACAATGGTTGAACGATAACATGAAGCTTTGGCCGAAAGATTTGTGGCTCCCTAGCAGTCCAGATCTTAATCCGTTGGATTATTCGATTTGGGCATATGTTGAAGCACGAGCCTGCAAAACATCACACCCTCAGTGTGAAAACCTTGAAGTCAACCATAATAATAAATAAATAACCATAATAAATTCAATAGACTTTTTTCTGATTCAACAAAAACCATTGATGGTGTGTACCATATTTTATATGAATTGTCATCATCACTCAAGATCATCAATATTATATTATGGTCGGCTAGTTAGTGATTATATCTTAAATTTCCAGGGAAATTCTCTTCTGATCTTCTGAAAGGCTCTTTGCTTATTCTGGGCAGTTTTCTCCTGAACTTCCATAAAATTCCTCATGACCTTGGCAGTCACTCCTTATTTTCTTCGAAGTTTACATTTAAGAACCTAAGCTTACCTTTCAGAAACATTTGGTGATTTTTTTCCTGAACATAGCTACTTTCCAAACTACATAGGTCCTATCCTAAACTACGACGAAAGTGTATGCAAAATTTTGAGAAAGTACTCTCCAAAATTTCTTGAAAATCTTCTTAAGTTGCTAAAGTTTCTTCCTGAACTTCTGAAGTTCTTTTCTGAACTGCTGAAATAATCTCTTTTGAACTCCAGCGGAGTATTCTCCTGAACTTCGGGGAAGTTTGTTCCTGAATTTCTGAGAAATCCTTGCTTGAACTACTATAAAGGTCCCCTTTACTTCTAGAAGTTTTTTTCCTGATTTATCGAAAGAATCTACCATAACTTCTGGGATTTCGTGAACTTCGAAAAGTTTTTATTCTGAAAAGCTGGAATGTTCGATTCTGAGCTTCAGAAGCTCTCTAGCACTTTTGGATAGTTCCAATTAAACTTTTGGTCTCTTCGCAACTTCTGAGAAGTCCTCTTATGAACTCTAAGGAGTTCTTTAATGATTTTTTTAATAACTTCTTGACCTACAGGTAGTGCCCTCTCTGGTAGGTTTCTTCCTGAAATTCAAGGAAGTTTTCTGAGACTTATTCTTAACTTCTCATCCGGATCTGCGAAAAAATTTATGCAAAATTTTCAGGAAAATTTCCTTAAATTTGTTTGAAGTTCTGAGAAGTCCTCCTCTGAACTTTTGGAAGTTTTCTCCAGAACTTTGGAAAGTTTGTTCCGGAACTATTGGAAAATTTATGCTCAAATTAGAAGGAAGTACCCCCAATGTTCCTGGAAAGTTTCATTCTTTTCTCTCTAAAGAATTTTAAGAAATCCTTATTCTGAAATGCAGAATGTTCTCCTCTGAGCTTTAGAAAAGCTGCCAAGCACTTCTCTAAATTTCTCAAATATGATTTGTATTGTTGTAAACCTTGATTTTCGTTGTGATTTAATAGCAAAAGACCAATATTACCAACGCTTTGACAGTAATTTTTCACATGGGTTTGAGCACGCGTGGGATTGAACACTACCATAAGTAGGGACTCCATATTACCCTCAGAAAACACCGAAACGATACTTATCTCCGGGCTCATTGTGTCTCCAAGTGGCCCACCGCTTTCGTCTTCAAGGATTTCTACTCTAAATGATACCTACGATATTTTAAAATATTTCAACAAAGCTTCGTACCGTATCTACTATTCTGTTCAGATCCTCGTACGTTTTAAATCCGAACTTCAAAGAATACGTTTATTTGAAATTTAAAACATATTTCAAAGGTTTGTAAAAGTCTGCAAAATAAATGAAATGCCTGCAAAATTTCTGCATCTTTAAAAAAGTCTGTAATATAAATGAAAAGTCTGCAAATTTACAGACATGTCTGTGAATATGGCATCCCTGCATCACTGTAAACTTATCTTTCTTGATTACAAACGATTACATAGGATACAATTACAACATTGAAATCGGGCCTGAGTGTTCCATTCCTACTGATGTTTAACAAAATCTGTTAGAATGTCAGTTGTTATATTTTCAATTTTTCATGCTTCTTTTCTTAAATCATGCTAAAAACATCAAATTCCCTTAGTAGGCAGGTTGAATGAATAACATTTGAAAATGTCTAAGCTTTCTATGACATTGTTTCCACAGTGAAACCCATGTTATCCTTTATCAAATTGTTCCCCTTTGAAAATTTTTTTTTCTGGGATCTTCGATCTGAAGTTATAATGTAGTCCATTACCCATTTCCTGTTTATCAAAGCAAATGTTAGCATTAGCGAAGTTGACGAAGTTGATAAATACAGGCATTCTAAATATGGGCCTGCGATATTTTTTGACACAGTTTTATGAAGATAAATTCCGATTTATGAAATATCTAGCATGTTTGTATCAAAATTTTAAACAATGTTACAGAATCTAGTGAATTGAAGATCGTGGACATCTCGTTATAAGCATCTATTCTAAAAAGAGTAAAGGATATTCTAGAAAGAGTATGGCATAAGAGTAATGGTATACAGATCCAAAAAACATTCCATAGTGTTCAATGAGACCACCGTAAAATATATTTGGCGTTCATTCCATCCAATATTTTCTTTCTGAATATTCGCACTTTAAGTGATAAAAACATCGAATATTTGGCACACCTTGACAATTACTCAAAAAGACTTTCCAAGACTTTCACGCCGTTTATATTAGAGTTAGAAATGTAGTGTGAGCCAACATAGTTGGTTTAGTTAAGTGCCACAAGCTCACCATGTTTCAAATTGATTCTGATATTCAGCTTTCAAAATGAGTCAATAGTTATTTATTGTATAGTTGCACTTGGACCAAACATTATTTTTACATATACAGAATAAAACAAACAAAATACGAAATCTGCCTTGCTATGTGCGTATGTAAATCATCGCATGCACCGTACTGTGCAATTTGTCAACTTGCATGTGACCCGGAAAAAAAAACAAAAGCATAGACCTTAATCGCTTCATTGCAAACGCACATATGCCTAGCAGCGAAATGAAACCAGCTCCTGGAATCCAACCGTCATTCCAGGCAACCAGTTCATCGCATGACCAGGTTATCGTTTGTCGTACAACCAGTAAAGTCACTTTTCCACTCGTAGGCCGCGCTTGTTTTCGCGGTCATTTTGTAAGCTAAACGAACAACAAATGCTTACGCATTAACCGGGGAAAATTAAGACTCACGTTGATTAACCCACTCAGTGAGTCCCCATCGCTTCCAACACAACACATGGGGTTTTTTTTCCTGCATCAGCCTGGAAAAACTTGATTTCACGGGTTTAATTTCCCACCCCTCATGTTCTCTGGTCGCCGTTGCTGTCGTGCTTGTCGTTGTCGTCTTCTTGTTAGGGGAAGCCTTCTTTATCAAACCCATTTGGATTGCCATACGGTCTTCCTCTCCGTGTCCACGTGCGCCTCCACTAAGTGACTAAAGCTGAAAGTGAACACTTACTTTCTGATTATTAAACCAGCTTGGATGCCTTCGCGCTCGGTGTCGGTAAAAGTAGGCTTCCTAGTCACGACCCCCACAAGTTGTCCGATGTTCCGTTCGTTTCTGAATAGGTACTAATGCAACTTTATGAAGTGCGTAGTTTTCACTTCTCGGTTTCACTCTCACTTATTGGGACTGGAGCAGGAACGTTGGGTCAATATAGTATCATTTATGTCTTCGACATTTTCTATCGATTCCTTGGGAACATGCTGAGGAATTCCACGCGTGGCATACTCTGGGGATAGTCTGCTAGAAAGAGCAAACGAAGGAAATTTATTCAACAGTGAAAATATGTTGACATTTGTTAATAGCCTTTGTAGAGTAAAATATTGTTTATACTTAACTTCGGTCCATTTTCACGCTAATCTCGCATAAATTGGTGTGACAAGGCAAAACAAACATGAAAGATCAGCTTAATTTCATTCCATAATCATTCATAAATAAGTAATATCATTTCAGCCATAATAATTCATAAATAAGTAATAGCAGGAGAAAAATTCACTTCCAAGGTAACTAAAGCTTGCTTCAGATAGAATTGTAACCAAAACAATTGCCTGTATTTCAGTTATTTATTATTGAATTCAAGATCTTTTTTTATACAAATGTAGTGTTTTCTTCATACTTTTAAGAAAAAATACGGATAAAATTATTCGCCACGGTTTCGAAGAAATTCTCGAATTTTTCCTGTAACACGGCTCATTAGGCGGCGCACACCTTCTTCGTCCATCGTTTTAGCTATCTTATTCCACCAGGTCTTCATCTGATTGATGTCTTTGACAACCTTTCTCTTTGCCTTGAGTCTCCTCTTCATGATTGCCCAGTATTTCTCAATAGGGCGGAACTGGGGGCAGTTGGGTGGGTTAAGGTTTTTCGAAACAACCTGGACCCTTTTCTCTGCATACCATTCTTGAACGACTTTGCTGTAATGACAGCTTGCCAAATCTGGCCAAAACATTACGGGATGGTCGTGGGATCGAATGAACGGCAAAATTCGTTTTTGGAGACACTCTTTTTGGTATAGTTCCGACGTCATTGTCTTATTTGTAACGAAAACTTTCGTTTTTTTTTTGCCACAGCTGCAAATGCCCTGCCAAATCATGAATTTTCGTGAAAATTTGTCGGCAAAAACAAATTTAAATTTGGCTGGAACATCCCCCCGAGCCGTTGCCAAGTAAAGTTTTTGACCAGGGATTTGCCCGAAGTCAGCCTTGACATAGGTTTAATCGTCCATCAGAAGACACCCGTCGAACTTGGTCAGCACCTGGTCGTATAGCTTCCGAGCACGGATTTTGGCCACACTTTTCTGTTTTATGGTCCGATTTGGCTGTTTGCTAGCTCGATACGACATGATTCCTTCCCGGAGTCTATGTATGAGTACTATGGGCAGCACCGAATTTTCTGGCCAAATCATGGTCCGACAGATTGGGATTCCTCTTAATCGTCTTCAAAATCTTACCACGCCGTTTCCGGTCGACAGTTCCACTCCGACGATTGGCTTGAGGCTTCCGAATCGTCGTCAATGTTTCCTTATACCGTTTGATAACGCGCCAAACGGTATTTCTGGGCACTTTCAGCTGTTTAGCTAGCCTAGAAGCAGACCACAATGGTTTTTCCAAATAACTGTGCACAATTTTTTCCCTTCTTTCGGCTTCCATGTTGATTGACATACGTGAAGCTGACAAAATTCCCGACACGTGGGCGCCAAGAACTTCCAAATCCGTCCACCAAGAGCGCCACAATATGAGCAAAAGTTTGTTCCAATTCTAAATGAAGCAAGCCTTATTATGTAATTTCTATCGATGCCATCTTCAGTTATCAGGATATATATTCCTGCTTGAAAAATCCTCTTGTGAATACGGAAAGAATCTTCTGTTCCAATTTCTTCCTATCCCTCCTATCACGAAGCTATCTTACAAAATGGTACATTTAATATGATTTTGATTTTGATCATTCCCGATTTCGTAAATGGTCATCATTTCCTGGCATTCTCAGAAAACAATTGTTTACATTGGGATCCTGAATACTCCAATTGACTACCAATGAGCTCGAATTTGGATTCTTATATTGCTTAAGGCGTCACATCCCAAGTAGCATTGCCAAAACCATCTAGCTTTTCTAAGTTTTATTAAAGTTTTATGAAAGCCACTGGAAATCAATTTGGTTTTATTATGGTACCCAGAGGTGCCAATTGGTTTTATATTAAATTCAGGTTTATGAGAACCCACATAGCTTGTTTCCTACGATCTTAAAACCTTGTTTCCAAAATTCCTATTTCTCATATGAAAGGTTTTATTACGTTTTTATGAGCTCATAAAATGCTGTTTTTAAATCTCGTTTCAGGACTCATTCATATTATCGTATTATGGTCAGTTGAAAAATCAGTTTAGAACCATTCAGCCTCCAGTAAATGCATGAAACGGCAAATTGGAATTTAGGGAAGTCACCAAATGACCAAATAGTTTTATATTTGTCATTGCGAAAATGATTTGGCCTTTTGAACTAACTGTAGCTTTTTTCCAATCGCCATATTGAAACATTCTTTCTATCAATTTTCAGGTAATTCATGATAAATTTCTAGCACAAATTTGTTTTTGTTTATGTAAACTTGCATTATTTCCGAGGTGCATCAATTTTTGGGTCTTATCGTACATGGTACGCTGAGAAAAAAGTTAATTTGTTTTGGATATATTGCTATCAAACAAAATTTCCCTAAGCACTAGGCCTTTTTTTCTAGATATTATTTACTGCTAAATGAATCAGAACAGTAGAAAATCGAACAAAGCGGAACAATAAAAACCAACCACGATAACACAGTAAAGTTTGACAGCTGTGGCCATTTGGCCTTTTGCTGGTTTTCATGGCAGTCAATCGCTTTTATGGAGGTTCTCAAGTGGTCATAGCATCTTTCACTAGAACATTTTCAGAATCTTTATGGCCTTGTAAAGGTTTTATTATCATGTTTTCACAACCGTCTAAAGAGTGGGCCATTTTTTACATATTTCGGCTTTAAAGAAGCTCAATGCTTGAGGTGTTGGAAGACAAAACAATTTTGAATGTACACAGATAAAAAAAAACATCGAATTGTCTGCGTTATCTAATGCACATGAAGGGAATGCTCAATTTGGCAGAAAATAATGGGATATTTCATGTAAATTAAAACCAATTATCGCCTGAATCTAGCCTGTTGTTTGAAATAATGCAAACATTGTTGTATGGCGCATGAAAAATTGCAAACAATTTCGTTGTTTACGCCTCCTTTGGCTAAAAATTCAACGAGGAGAAATTTTACGCGCTTGTTAAAATGATTTTTTTTTTCTGTGTAGCTTTATCAACACAGCCGGGAGGAGTGCTATACGGCTGGAAGAAAACTAAAATTGTTTCTTGGGATGATGGCTTTTTATTCAAGTTTACAGCTGATCACTCCCCTGAATTACCCAGAACAGGCCTGGGTGTGCCGAACTCAGTCCTCTACACTTAGAGGAAAGGCTTGTAAGATGGATCAGCGCCACTTTTGACATTCACAGCGACAACACTATCGCGCTGTCAAGTGTTAACCTCATTTTTTCTATTCTTCAATTTTCATTTGCTTTTGGAGTGAATACACGCATTCGATTTAGCTCTTCCAGGTTTCAATGTTCGAAAGCGTTGGAATGATTAAAATAGCAATTATTTCTAGTGCTTAATAAGTGGAAATTTCCCATTGGTATCAAAAGGTTAACATTTGTGTTGACTAGCTTTGGTGTATTTTTATGATCCAAAGGCATTTCCAAACAAATCGTAAAGTGAAACAATTTTTTCATGTTCTGTGTTTATGGCGTCATGTTTGTAAGATGGAACAATTTTTTTTCGTTTTAAAACATATGAATGATATTTTTTATGCTTGGAAATGCCATGGAATCTATATATATAAAAATGAATTTCTGTCTGTTTGTCTGTCTGAACCTAATAGGCTCAAAAACTACTGAACCGATCAGCGTGAAATTTTGTATGGAAAAGGTTTTGGGGCCGGGGAAGGTTCTTATGATGGTTTGAGACCCCTCCCTTCTCTGGAAAGGGGGGCTCCCATACAAATGAAGCACAAATTTCTGCATAACTCGAGACCTGATCAAGCAAAGGAACCCAAATTAAGCATGCGGAAGTTTATGGAGGCAAAAAATGTTTATATGGTAGTCAGAGACCCCTCCCCTCTCTAAAACGGGAGGCTCCCATACAAATGAAACATAATTTTCTGCATATCTCAAGAACTAATTAGGCAAATGGAACCAAATTTGGCATGCGGAGATTTTAAAAGCAATGATTGTTTCTACGATAGTATGAGACCCCTCCTCTCTCTCTGGGAGGGGGGGGGGTGTCATATAAATGAAACAAAAGCTTCTACATATCTCGAGAACTAATCAAATGGAACCAAATTTGGCATGTAGAGATTTTTGAAGGCAAGACATATTTCTAAGGTGACTCTTCACCCCTCCGCCCTCTGTAAGAGGGGGGCTCTCATACAAATGAAACACACATTTGTGCATAACTCGAGAACTAATCAAGCATATGGAACCAAATTTGACATCTGAAGGTTTTTGGAGGAGCGAAATGTATCTATAGAGGTTTGAGACTCCTCTGCCATCTGGAATGGGCCAAAGGGGGGGGAGGGGGTGGGGGCTTCCATACAAATGAAACACAAATTTCTGAATAACTCGAGAACTTATCAAGTTAATGGAACCAAACTTGACGTGTGGAGTTTTTCGAAGGCAAGAAATGTTTCTATTGTGGTTTGAGACTCCTCCGCTCACTGAAAGAGGGGTCTCTAATATATATGAAACACGAATTTTTGCATAACTCAAGAACAAATCAAGCAAATGGAACCAAATTTGGCAAATGGAGGTTTTTGAAGGAAACAAATGTTTCTAATGTGGTTTGAGACCCCTTCGCCTTCTGAAAGGAGAGACTTTCATAAAAATGAAACATAATTTTTAGCATAACTCGAGAGCCAATGAAGCAAATGAAACCAAATTTGGCATGTTGAGGTTTTTGGAGGCAAGAAATATTTCTATGGAAGTTCAATACCCCTCCCCATTTTGAAAGGGGGGGGGGGCTCACATACAAATAAAAAGCAAATTTTTGCATAACTGGAGAACTAATCAAGTAAATCAAACCACTTTTAGCATATGGAGGTCTTTGGAGGCTAGATTTCTATATGCATAAAAATGAATTTCTGTCTGTCTGTTTGTTTGTCAGACCCATATAGACTCGGAAAGTTCTGAACCGACCAACGTGAAAATTAATATGAAGGGGTTTTTGGGGCTGGAGAAGGTTCTTATGATTGTTTGAGACCCCTACTTTCTCAGAAAGGGAGGCTCTCATACAAATGAGACACAAATTACTTCATAACTCGAGAACTAAACAAGCAAATCCAATCAAATTTGGCATGTGGGGGGTTTTGAAGGTAAAAAAGAACCATAAAGAACCATGCCAGTTATATTAAATTTCCCTTCATTTAATTGCAAGCGTAGCAGCGCATGCACCGGACGCAGCTATTATATGTATAACAATGAATTTCTGTCTGTCTGAACCTTATAGAATCGAAAACTACTGAACCGATCGGCGTGAAATTTTGCGTGGAGGGGTTTTTGGGGTCGTAGAAGGTTCTTATGATAGTCTGGAACCCCTCCCATATCTGGAAGGGGGGGGGGGCTCCCATACAAATGAAACACACATTTCTGCATAACTCGAGAACTAATCAAGCAAAGGAAACCAAATTTAGCATGTGGGAGTTTTTGGAGACAAGATATGTTTCTATGGTTTCTTGAGACCCCGCCACCCTCTAGAAAGGGGGGCTCCCATACAAATGAAACACAAATTTCAACCAAACATGAGAACTATCCCTACTGCCATGGAAATTTGTATGCAGGGGTTTAAGGTTTGGAAAAGTATCCTATGATAGTTCGAGACCCCTCTCGCCTCTAGAAAAGGAGGCTCCCATGCAAATGAAAAACAAATTTCTGCATAACTCGAGAACTAATCATGCAAATGGAACCAAATTTGGTATAGGCGAGTTTTTGAAGGCAAGAAATGTTGTTATTGTAGTTTGAAGCCCCTCCTCTCTCTGAAAAGCGGGGGTCCCCATACAAATGAAACACAAATTTCAAACAAACATGAGAACTATGCCTACTGCTATGCAAATTTGTATGCAGTATGGCCGGAAAATTTGTATGCAGTATGTCCGGATTTTTTATGCTGGGATTTTTGGAGTCGGTGAAGGTCCTTATGATGATTCGAGACTCCTCCCTCATCAGGAAGGGGGTGCTCCCACACCAATAAAACACAAATTGCCACATCACTCGAAAACTAATCAAGCAAATAGAACCAAATTTGCCATGTGGGGAGTTTTAGACAAGATTTTTTTCTAAGGTGGTTTGAGACCTCATCTCTCGGATGGGAGGGGGGGGGGGGTGTGGGGTGGCCTCTCAAACAAACGAAACAGAAATTGGAACCAAACATGAGAATTATCCATGCAACTTAAACTCAAAATGTGTATTTCTAGGGTAAGAAGCATGTACTGATAGAAGTTTGACCCCTGCTTAGCCAAGAATGGGGGATGCTTAAGTTACTCTCAGTGCTACATTATGCGCAAGAAGTTGATCAAAGGTTATGCAAGGGAAAATTACATTCAAACTGACAGGATACGGCTTCGTTTAATCATACATTTTTTTGTCAATGAAATGCTTCTACGCAGAAAGAAAGACCTATAGAAACTACCGATCCAAAAGTTTAATCAAAAACATAAATCTTTGTTTTTTTCAGAAATTACATTAGTAAACGAAAATATTTTAACCAGATGCATTCACAAAAACAACATAAATGAGCAGGTTCTATTAAATTTTCTTTCATTTTGTTGCATGCGTAACAAGGCTCGCACCGGGTTCAGCTAGTCAACAATAAATTAAAATATAACACTACATTTTTTTGAATTGCAATTTCCGATGGATTTCGAAAAAAAGCCATTTTTTTTGACGACTATAAATAATTAGTTCCGTGGGCAAACTTGGAGCCTTTTAGTTCCTCTTTCGAAAAATCTTCGAAAAAATAAAAATTTTACATGTTACGAGAAAAAAACGAATCGTGTTCCATCTTACAAGCCATTTTTTGAAATTGGAATTTTCGATGGAATTCGAAAATAGGCCATAACTTTTTTTTAATGACTATAAATAATCAGTTCCTCAGGTAAAGTTGGAGTCTATTAGTTCTTCTTTCGAAAAAAGTCTTTGGAAAAAGGTCTTTGGATAAAAATTATACATGTTACGAGCAAAAAGACGGACCTTTCCTATAATATTTCCACTGTTTATCTTCTCGATGGATTCTCATATGATTTGAAGCATCAAATTAGGATTTAATGTGATAGTATCCAATTAAAGTATATGACTGTATAATGACTGTCTCATGATTCATAAAGGGTGTACGGAAACAAATTGCGACATTCAACCAATCATCTTCGAACTTTCAGGGAGTAAAATAAAACATGGGTCATTCCATATCAAGTGACCGGAGAAATGCATCAACCCTCTTCGATTCGAACCAAAATTGATTGATGTACTTGTTCTAACTAGGCTATTAATCAAAATTCCAAAGTTTTAGACCAATCGATGAACCCCTCGGCCCATGGGCTGCCCCCATTTTTTTGAGATTTGAAAAGTTTGTATTTTTCTATTGAATATCTCAATGAATAAAAGAGCTACAAACAGTGTTAGATACTTGTATTAAAGCAAATTAAATTTGCTACCAAATAAATATTTTTATTATTTTTTACAGTCTTGTCAACATTGTTATTTTTGTAGTTGAACTATTAAATTGCGTTTTTCTCTAAATGTCCCCACTTTTTTTTCTATTTTTATGGCTCCAATGCACTATGGTCCAGAATACGAATTTACGAGGAAACATGCTCCCAGCGCCTAAACTTGAAACTTTACAGCAAAGTGATGTTCTACAACATGGTTTGTATTACTAAGACCCATATTGTGATGTTAAATAAAATTAGGGTGGTCCGCATTTTCACGGAATTACAAAAACTAACTTTTTTATTTGCAGAAATAGACGTTTACACTCCTGCGCAAAGTTGTAGCGCAAAAAATTTCATGGAAATTTCATATATAAAATTTTTTTTAGCTTGAAAATTTACCGATTTAGAGCAATTTTCCCTCATCAACTTAGGGTGTACCAGAAAAAATGGTTTTTTTGCCGTAACTTTTTTATTTCAATTCTCGCCGTAAAGTTGTGTTGAGACGAGTTTTATAACTTCAAAAGACGCGTACTTTGAAATAAAAACTTTGCCGCTAGATTCAACCAATCAATAGTTATTGAAGTTTTTCTACAAAAAATACGCCCTTTTCAAATGTTGATTTCTATGATTGGGGCAAACACAAAAAAAAATGAAAGACGTTGTTTGAAAGGAAAATTTATATTGTTTAACATATGTGAAAACTAGAGATATGTTATCTCTATATCTTGAGAAAATTACATTTGAATCTGGGATGATTTTTGAAGAAAAACTTCAATAACTATTGATTGGTTAAAGCTAGCTGCAAAATTAATAAATCAAAATACGTGCCTTTAATAGTTCTACAACTCGTCAGAACTAGAGCAAAAAAACATTTTTTATGGTACACCCTAAGTTGACGAGGGAAAAGTTGCTCTAAATCGGTCCATTTTTAAGCTATACGATGTGCTATAAGCTATACGAATGTGTTCAGCAGACTTTTTTACATAAGAAACACTTATCGAAAAAAAACAATTTGCTCCGTCGTAGAGGTATTGATTTTTAAAGATTTCATGTTTTCAAAATTTGTTTATTCAAACACTCTTATATAATCTGTTATACTTTATCAAGGCAGATCTAACAGAAAGACACCGCTTAAATTAAAAAAAGATAGCAGTTTTACATGGCCAGCTAATTTCGGTGGCCTACTAGAAGAATTTCAGTGCTCTGAGAGGTTAGTGCGAACCATGAAAAAGTGCGTTAAAGAGAAAGAAATTATCTCTTCCTCTAACCCCAAGAAAGGCCATCGTGTTCTAGAAGACAGTACAGAAAGTAAAAGCGTTTTACCGTGAGGCAGACGTGAGTAAGGTGCCAAGTTCAATCAAATCGAAGCGAAACAGGAAAGAAAAAAAGCGTTAGATTCGTACAGAGATATGCTGAAGCAATGCCTGTGCAATCCACCTACGAAGCTGTGCTTCATGTACTATTGCCGCTTGTAGCAATATGGATCAAATTAGGAATTTGATTTGGACATATTTTGAGGATAATTCGATTGAGGAAATATCGTGCAAACAATGCACAGTGGTCCAGTAAGCTACTTTAGGCGGACATGAGGGTTTCAATGGAAATTTGTGGTACTAGAGCTTTGGTTACTTCTGAGAACTTGTTGCAAACTTATTGAGTGGCGTATACTCTAACTTTTTTATGGACCAATATCGTGAGATGGTATGTCCAGCAAAGTTGTAGAAATTGTTATTATAAAAAACTTTGTAGAACATATTTTTTGTCTAGCTTCAAAGCCTACTGCAATAATTCTGAATTTTAGTAAATAATCGTTTTTCGACTAAAAGTCATTCATTTTTAACTTTTACCAGCTTGCTATGTTCTACAAAGTTGTTTGTTTTGACATTTGCTACAATTTTGCTGAATACACCATAGTTGAATTTCTTCTTTTTTTCATTTTATAGTAAATTTTCAGTTAAATTTACGCCATATTATAGGCCTTACAACATGAAATGGAGCACCTGAAAAAAATATGGCATACCATGACGTGATTCAACATACCTTAGAGTACGTTTAAGGAGAATTTGGGAGAGATGATATTTTTCTATCTTTTTTAAAGCTACTTTCTGTAACATACAGTTTTCAATAAAAACATACATCAGGAGCTCAAATAGAATCAAAACACACAGAAATCATGGCTATCTCTGTTCAGTATATGGCAATTACCACGTGTTTTCATAGAAAAACGCTTAATAGGATATTAGTTAATTTTTATTAAATTTCGACCTTGTTCAGGTAAATCAAACTGTGTCTCACCACGAGTTGTACGTCTGTTGATAAGTTAGATTACGGGATCGGACCAACTGACAATACGGTTGAACTTCCTTGCATGCCGTTCCCAAAATTTCCTTAGGGAAGGTCGATTAATTATGCCACGTGGTGGGGTGGGGGGGTGTTTGGGAAAACGTGACGATCCTTACAAAAAAATTTGAAGGTCCATACAAAAAACATGACTGCTGGGGGGGGGGGGGGGGGTTTATAAAAAGTATTTTTTGCGTGACGTAATTAATGGACGTTCTCTTATGCACTTATTTCTCGTTTGCTGGGCTTCCTCATTCAGCATCCCTAAAGGCAGTGCAGTAATCCTGATAATATCGCTACCGTGTAATAGTAGCTTATTCACTGTAGGCAAAGCACATGCCAATCGTACAATCCACGATATATCCTAAATGTATCTTGAGCAAATTGTCCCAAAGCTTCTGCTTCAATTTCTCGGTTCAAGTTGACGACTTTTAGAAGAATTGCGAATTTCGTTAAAAGGTGTTTATCGATCCCTGTGATTTCGACAACTGCATTCACTTCGCTAAAAAATCGGCGAGGTGCGTTTCATTGAGTCTCAATCCCAACCTTTCTTTGAGAGCCTGCCGGATTGACATCTGGCGGTTCTTCAAGATCACATTGTCCTTACTGACACGCCACGAAGGCTTAGGCAACGTCAACCAATAGCTGATATTCAACAATTGCTCAATGGTTTGTATTTGAGTCATTAAGAGAAATATAGCTGGGTCACTACATGTTTGATCTTCTTACCGACCGCAAACAGATGTAATATTGTTGTGAATAAGTTCCTGTCACGTCATTCAGCACCTTCGTATCAACCATTGACAAAACAAGCTTCGCTTAAATCGCCACGCTTACAGAAGAAGTTTTCAAATGGCTTCTTCTCACCTCCGATCCCGTAATCTCACTTATCAACAGACGTACAACTCGTGGTGAGACACAGTTTGATTTACCTGAAGAAGCTCGAAACTAAATAAAAATTAACTAATATCCTATTGAGCGTTTTTCTATAAGAACACGTGGTAATTGTCATATACTGAACAGAGATAGTCATGATTTCTATCTGTTTTGATTCTATTTTAGCTCCTGATGTATGTTTTTATTGAAAACTGTATGTTACAGAAAGTAGCTTTGAAAATGATAGAAAAATATTATCTCTCCCAAATTCTCCTTAAACGTACTCTAAGGTATGTTGAATCAAGTCATGGTATATCATATTTTTTTCAAGTGCTCCATTTCATGTTGTAAAGCCTATGATATGGCGTAAATGTAACTGAAAATTTACTATAAAATGAAAACAAGAAGAAATACAACTATGGTGTATTCAGCAAAATTGTAGCAAATGTCAAAACAAACAACTTTGTAGAACATAGCAAGCTGGTAAAAGTTAAAAATGAATGACTTTTAGTCGAAAAACGATTATTTACTAAAATTCAGAATATCGCAGTAGGCTTTGAAGCTAGACAAAAAATATGTTCTACAAAGTTTTTTATAACAACAATTTCTACAACTTTGCTGGACATACCATCTCACGAGATTGACCCATAAAAAAGTTAGAGTATACGCCACTCTTGCGTTTAATGCAAAAAAAAAATAATTTCATACAAATTGTAGAACAATAAGTTTGCAACAAGTTCTCAGAAGTAACCAAAGCTCTAATACCACAAGTTTCCATTGAAAACCTCATGTCCGCCTAAAGTAGCTTACTGAACCACTGTGCAATGGACGCATCAAAAAAGGTGCAGACAGTAGTTTGTGTAGCTTATACATTCATTGAAACATTTCTCGAAGGAGCCGCAGTTGTTAGGAAGCATGACTATATTGCAGCGAAACAGGGAGAATTCTACCAGTTCACTCAGGACAACTTAACCGAAGGAGAAGTTCTGGTTGTGGCCGACTTTTTGGAAAACTTTTCATTTGTTTTTCAGGTATTACATGAACATTTCCTCCTCCTCTTCCCAACTACTGTAAAGATAGATGTGACTAAGGATAGTGACAATCAAAAAAGACAAACTTGAAATAATGTTCATTCCCAGCAGTAGATCTAAAGAAGTCTGATTAAGAGTTTCAAAAATAAAGTGATTGGCATAAATATCAAATCTACAAAGAGTATTTTATTAACGCTAACACTAGCGCTAACTTTTCATTTGCTTTTCGAGATAGTGTACAAGGGGTCCACTACAACAATTCTCAAGCAACCGTTCACCCATTTGCTGCCTATTTCTCGCAGCAAGGAAAGATTGTTCCATTGAATTGTGTTATCATTTCGGTTAAAATATAATTGTTGTTAGAATTATTATAAATAATAATAATAATAAAAAATAAAAATAATACTATTAATAATAATAACAATAATAATAATGATAATAATAATAATAATAATAATAATAATAATAATAATAATAATAATAATTATTATAATAATAATTATTATATATAATATTATTATTATTATTAATAATAATAATATTATATAATTATTATTATAATTATTATTATTATTATTATGATTATTATTATTATTATTATTATTATTATTATATATTATTATTATTATTATTATTATTATTATTATTATTATTATTATTATTATGATTATTATTATTATTATTATTATTATTATTATACATATAATAATAAATATATATAATAATAATAACAGTAAAAGTAATATTAACTGTAATAGTAAAAGTAATAGTAATAGTTATATTTATTGTAATACTTATAGTTATAGTTAAAGTTATAGTTATGATTACAGTTACAGTTATAGCTATAGTTATAGTAATATTAATAATAATAATAAAAGTAATAGTCATAGTTATAAAAATAGTAATAGTAATAGGAATAGTTATAGCAATAGTAATTGTTATAGTCATAGTAATAGGAATAGTAATAATCATAGTGATAGTAATAGTAATGGTTTTAGTAATAGTAATAGCAATAGTTATAATAATTGTAATAGTAATAGAGCACTCGACACTGAAGAAGTCTGTGAGTAGCAGACGAAATAGGCCTATCTGTCAAAAGATAAGCTCATAGTGAAATTTAATGGAATTTGCTCGCGATTACTAGCGAAAATTTAAAATAGTGTTTCAAGGTTTAATTTTTTATTTTTTTAAAAAGTGATCAAATGAAGTGTTAAATTTTAAATTCTCCTAGTTTCCCAATCAGTAATAGTATTAGTTATATTTTTTCCGTCGGCCTATTTCCTCACATGGTGACAATTACCTACGCCAGGAAGACGACTCCACTTCCTGGACCCTACCTATCGACTCATGAATTAGAGCCGGGACTAACGGCTTTACTTACCTTCCGAAGGAAGACGTGACCAGATTTTTTCCCCTCAGAAAAAACACCTACGGGGATTGAACCCAGACCCACTGGGGTGTCAAGTAGCAGTCACGCTCACCACTACACCACCGACGCCAGCAATAGTTATAGTTATAGTTATTGTAATAGTTATAGCTATAGTTATAGTTATAGTTATAGTTATAGTTATAGTTATAGTTATAATTATAGCTATAGTTATAGTTATAGTTATAGTTATAGTTCTAGTTATAGTTATAGTTATAGTTATAGTTATAGTTATAGTTATAGTTATAATTATAGTTATAGTTATTGTTATTGTAATAGTTATAGTTATAGTTATAGTTTTAGTTATAGTTATAGTTATAGTTATAGTTATCGTTATAGTTATAGTTATAGTTATAGTTAAAGTTAAAGTTATAGTTATAGTTATAGTTATAGTTATAGTTAAAGTTATAGTTATAGTTATAGTTATAGTTATAGTTAAAGTTATAGTTATAGTTATAGTTATAGTTATAGTTATAGTTATAGTTATAGTTGTAGTTAAAGTTATAGTTTTAGTTACAGCTATAGTTAAAGTTATAGGATTATTAATAATGAAAGTAAAATAAAATAATTATGGTTATAGTTATAATAATAATAATAGAAATAAAATGCTCGTTATTATTTTAATAATAATAATGAATATTTTTATAAATATTATTAAAATATGCGTATTGTTTAAATTATTTGAATAGGTAGGCTTATAATAGTGAATATCATGGCAAAAATTATTTGTTTCGTTATAATTATTTTCATCATAAGTCATATTGTTGTCATTAAAATTATGGTTATTATTATATTTACTACCAGTTTTACTATGATTATGTTATGATGAAGTTGATTTTGATGATTTTGGTAATTACGGTTTTGAATTTTATGATCTCCATGATAGTCATGAGTATTATGATTAAAATGATTATTATCATAACAGTTATTATGATATGCATTATGATCATTTGTATCATAATCAAGAATGATATGGCCGTTAAAGCTGATAATCGTTTTTTAACTTTAATGATATGATATAATGATGATATTGATTAATATGATAACCATTTTATTTTTGATAAACTATTGTTCTGATGATAATGATTGGTATGATAAAAATTGTTGTAAAATTATCTTTACGATTCTAATGATTTTTCTTTTTTTCTTTTGATAGAAATTTTGATAGAACTTATTTGGATTACTTGAATATTTCAATATTTTCAGTATTTCAATAAATATATCAACAATAACTAATTAGAAATCATGGTAGCAAAAGTTGGTTTGATGATCAAGATTATTATTATGTTGAATTATAGTTATAGCAATTATCATTCTTATTTTATTGAGAATATTATAAATTGTTATTGTGATTTTTACATTTATTTTACATCGCTGAAACATTCACCTACTCCCGAACGTCTGAAGACCAATAAGGGTTGAGCTTGGTGGATATGTTCGTCACTTTTGTAGACTTACATTGCAATTAGTTCGCTTCTGTTGGATTAGTTATTATAATCAAAATTTTCGCCATGTTGTAACCATGTTATTATAATGTAATGATAATAATGGTTATGAGTATTATTTAAGAATAACTATAGAATGAACGCACCTCCTCACTTCGCTATCACTGCAATAAAAAACTGATGAATTTATTGTAGTGACATTGCCCAGGCTACGCTACCAGCAACTATTGCTGGCGGTCTGATATCATCGTTTTGACCCGTGGAAGCGTGAGGTAGGAACTTCTGAGGACCTGAGAGCTGTGTTATCCGAAGTATAACAGCTCTAAGCAGGATGCCATCTCAGCATTTGTAGCCCACTCACACACACACACACACACACACACACACACACACACACACACACACACACACACACACACACACACACACACACACACACACACACACACACACACATACACACAAACACGCACACACACAAACACACACACACACATACACACACACACACACACACACACACACACACACACACACGTCATTTTATGATGATTCGAGCGATTCTCCGATCTGCAATTCGTAAATAATATGTTAGGCTTACATATGTTTGCACTACAATTTATAACACACCTCGGTTAACTTATATGGTATAATGTTCTTCACTGTTGCTTTGACAATAAAATAGGCGTTGAAAAACAGATTCAGTGTTTTGCTACAGGTATTCTCAAAATATTGGTCTTCCGCGTTAACTTCCACGACTTGGCTCTCTGGACTCGCCATATTAACAAATACCACGATTGCTCGTTTTGCATTCATCAACCACAAAGCTGATTGCATTTCCATATTTGTCTTCCGATCCAAAACAAGGGCTCCGTTTTCCAGCTTTTTGAAACCCAGATCTTTGATATTTCCGAAAGCTTCAGCAAATGTTTTTTTGTTCTGTTTATTGTTACTGAGATTTTTGGCTTTTATTATAATAAGAGTTTCTCCACCGTCAGTTATTCCTGTTGGTAAAGAACATGTTAGTTTATATTATTATATATTATTTGAAATTAACCCTACCGTCAATAACACCACACATATAGTTAACCTGCTCGTTAAAATACACCCGCCTATGCCCCAAATTAACGTTATAGAACTTTTGTACTTCATTGATACCATAAGCTCTAGCTGCCTCATTAGCTCGAAGAACTCTTGAAATAAACGAAAGGTTTGTATATTGGTCTGCTCGCTGGTTGAAACATACGCTTTTCTTTGTGCAAATAATCGAGGGGACAAACTCAACCAACAACCGTCCTTTCGCGAATTTTTCAAGTTCAACGGTCGATGTTACTGCAAAACAAGTTGTACCTGCTGAAATCTAGAAATAACATATTGAGCCGACTATTATTTTTTTCCTCATTTATTATTATGACTGTTATGTTTTTTATAATAGTTTTTTTAGTGCTCTTTATTATTATCATTAAAATTGAAGTTAAATTGTATTACCTGAAACTCTTCTCGTTTGAGTAATATTTCTTCTTCTTCAGGCTGTCGTCGTGCAAGTACTGCAGTATCTCCATATGCATCTTGCTTCTTACAGGTCATTGAAGTTCGAATGAAATCTGGTCGAGACTTGGATTTCGAAGTGTAGAGTTTTTGGTTCTCCCGCTGTTTAACGTATTGATCATAAATTCCTCCAGGGTCTTTCCGCGCAAACTCCGCCAGTATGTTCTTGGACCAGCCATAACCTTCGTTTCTTAATAGAACGGCCATTTTGAACCTTCGATCGTAACTACCTAAGTTTGACAAGTTTTGGCGCTTTCCTGCCACAAATTTGGCATCTGAACTGAAGACGCGTTCTGCAGCATTTGTTTCGAGGCCTAGACGAAGCCTATCGGCATCTACTGCTACTCGCTCCATCAATATGCAGATAGAATTGAAAACTTTATCGTTCGACTTCAAAATATCAATTTTCGACGCTTCGGTGTCCACCTTGTTGCAAAAATATGATCGGCAGTTGCTATGTTCTCCAAATACGTGGTAGATAATGTTTCTAATGTCGTGCCTCAAGCCGTCGACATCAGTTCCTCAACTATCTCTGCAATATTTGATTGCTGATTGGAGGCCAATGCAGATTTTACTTACGAAATCCCTCAGTAAATTTTTCGATGGGTCACTTACAGCAGACCCGTGTATCTATAGACAATAGAGTTACATAGAAAACAATTCCATAATATCATACAAGCATTTACCTCCATCAAATGTCTACGAAGATTTCTCGTTGTGTGATTACGGCAGTTTTGTTTCTCAATTTCGTCGCCGTATGGGGTGCCGTCTTTGGCTGCCTCGAATGAGGTGCAGTCTCCATCCCCAACAATAACTGCCGCTTTTAACCCGAGTTGGTACAACTTGTTAAGACCTTCCACTATTATCGTCGGCTCCATATTGCCAGCTGCTCCAGAAAAGTTTCTTGCGCATTTGTGCTCTTTGTCGTTGCCCCGTCGCTTGTTTAACAAACATCGCAAGCAATATGATCTTTTAGTAGCACCGTATAAAACTTTTTTGGACTTGTGACCGACGATAACAGCTCCACCAGAAGTCGATCGGTACTTGTTATTGTACGACCGCGTGCCATAGCACCCATCGACGTACACTATTGTCCCTGGGATTTGACCAGGTATCGAAGGAATCGTCGATTTTTCCTCTTCTACGGCCTTTTCAGTGGAACTAACTAAGCTCCGGTCTAAAACATTATCTAATTCTTCCTCGTCGCTCAAGAAAGATTTGAAAGATATCCAAGGAATGTCAGCTGCTGCCAATAACTCTCCTGTCGTTGCATGAGTACCTCCACTCAGCAATGTTCCAACAACTAAGGACCGGCGGATTTGATATTCTTGCCGAGGATCTTCAGTTTTTCCTTGAAATAACCTACCGCATGAAACGCATTAGAAGGTCACTGTTGATACCATCGAAACATTAAATTCTTTTGCAAAAACGAATCTTGGATTTGGGCAACTTTGTGCATGAACAATACCAAATTGTAATGACCATCGCAAAAGATAGTTTATATCCACTACCCGATTTTGCGTCTGTCGATTCCAAGAATCGTCTGCGTTGTCAGCAACATAATCAACAGAATGGACAAATCGTTTTATGCTAAATAACGAAAGAATAACAATATAATGCTCATTTTGTAATTAACCAGCCTGCAAAAAATCTACAACATATATTAAAAGTAATAGCATTATGAGTTAGGGGAAAAAAATCCAAATGCACTTCCATAATTATTAACTTGGAGCCAGAGCTGGTAAATCTCACGGCCATCATGTGACGATGACAAAACAGGCCTTCTCACTATCACGAGAAGAAACGAACTATCACGAGCTTTCTTGTCATTCTCACACCATCATTCGATCCTGAGATATTTTCCCATACGATTTTGTTTCAGCAATATTTTACTAGTTTGCATAAAATTTGCCAAGCAATAACATGTTATCGACAAAGTGGAAACTGCTTTTAAGGTTTGTGATAAATCTCACAATTATACCAATAAATGTGTTTGTAGGAGCGATGACCAAAACACTGTCACGTGTTGTCATGACGAAAAAATCGATGAGAATTTGAAGAAAAACTCCATCATCGTTTTCTCGCCCGGTGAGATTTTCAGACGTATTTTGGTAAAAATCATAGGTCATTTTTCAACGAAACTGACATTTGCTAGTCCTGCTTGGAGCTTTCAACTTCAGTTCAATTTGTTTCTCCCAGTGATTATTGAAATTAAAATATGACCATGGATGAAAGTTTGCGTAGAGATCATTTAGATCTGCAAATTGAAGACAAAATAAGCTTACCTGTCAAAGTAAATCAAAGTTAATAGTAAATCAAAATGATACTGCAACCAAAAGCCATAAATAAACATAGATTTCAATAAGTTCTGGATTTGGTATCTTCTTACAAAAAAATGTGTCAAATGGTCACAAAACGTTTACAAATAACCTACTGAAGAAAATTCATAAATTTTGATACCCATATTGCAAGGGTTTACTTCAGAAAATGTTGTTGACCACTCTACCCCTCGCGGGAACCTGTTTTGGAATTACCGGCTCAGGAATAAACGGTCACTTCAAGGCCTACTTGTCTGGTGAACTCAGGATTACAAGGAACAAACGCTTGAGAAAATTACAAGCAGTTCGATACACATATTATTATGGTTCCATTGAAAAATGCCTATGACCAGCCACGGACCTTGGAGAACCTACTCCGGACTGGCCACTTAAAGTTTCATATATCCGATGGACCCAAAACAAGAAAAGTCAATCTGCTGAAGAAATTTAAAGAAGTTTGATACCCATATTGCTGGATTTCTACCAAAATCCACGATCAGTATCATTACAACAGGACATGCCCGAGAAAATTCGGATTTTTAGAATTCAAGGTTTTCGAAATGGTCCATCAAGATAAGTAGACTTGATAGAAGAGAAAATTTTCAATCCAAGGAGTCCAAATCTGTTGAAATCGGTTGAAAATTGCTGGAGATGTAGGCATTTTAGTTTTGTGGAAATCATTGAAATATCGCGAATTGAAATCCAAAAAGGTACCCTGACGGGCACACAACGGTTAAACAAAATTTCAACCTCATGTGCCTGAAATTAACCTGATATGAAAAAATAGGCAATGCAAGGAAATTAATGTGAAAACAATGATCCTTTGATAAAGAAAATGACTAACGTAAACTCTGTTACTAATACAACCTACTTGGGAAAGTCTATTCTATTTCTCAATATGGTGTTTCCTAAGCGGGCCATCCGTGTCCTATCTATAATGTACATGCTTGTCATGCTCGTCAGCCATGGTCAGCTTGAGATATCACCACCTCTCTGCGTTGGTATTCCTTCCAAATACTGTGCTACATAACTAGATTCAAGCGCCAGCCCAAGCTTGGCCCAAAGCCGGTATGGAATTAAAACTCAAAATTTCGTATGATTTTTTACAAAAACAGCAAACAATTTTTGAGGAATTTAAAAAAAGTACACATAATAAACTGAAAACAACAATTTTTCATGTTCTAAACAGTATTGTTCAGAGGCTTAATTGGGAAATGTACAATCAACACCAACAATCAATTTTTTTTCACGTCTTTTGTGACTTGACTGTTTTTACGTAGTTTTTTAAATAACGCGGTTTTCTTACGTCGTTTTTTGAAATAACTGACCGCGTAATAAAACCGCACAGTAAAATATCTTTTCCAAATGAAGCTTTAGAGAGTTGCCGTTATCAGTAAAGTTGTTGAGAATGTAAAATATAGTCACTTGACATTATCAGATTAGTTCCAAATTGCGCCGAAATCTAAATTGCCAAATCGTGCTGTAGGAAGGTGCTGTCTTTAGCAAAGATGTTAATTGTTAACAATGTCAATAGACGACGAATGACTTACTGAGAAATTTTGCCACGGACGGTAACTCTCTAGCACTTTATTTGGAAATGATCGCCATCTCTACAGTATACATAATGTGAACTAATAACAAAGTCAAATTACGACAACACATACTGAGAAAGTAGCTAAGACGGCATTTCTAGCGCCTCATTTAGAAAGATAGACTGCAGCGCCATATCTGGCATGATTTGAAACAAATATGATAATGTCAAAAGAAGACGAATGACATACTGAGAAACTTTGCCGAAGACGGCAAATCTCTAGCGCTTAATTTAGAAAAGATAGACTGCAGCGCCATCTCTGCGGCATGATGTGGAACTAATATATTAATGTAAAAAGACGACGAATGACACACTAAGAAATTTTGCTGAAGACGAAAACTCTCTATAACTACTCTGGACTGTTTTGCTCACAAATTGATTTAACAACCTCTATCCATTTGTAGCAGATTCCCGATGGCCAATGTTCCTGGAACCATGTTTTTCCATCACCAATACATTTTTATGGCCACATCCTTTCAATATGAATATGAAATATAATTTTTATTTCCTTGACTTTTTTACGTTGTTTTTTTGATATAACGCGGTTTTTTTACGCCGTTTTTGAAATAACGCGGTTACACACACACACACACACACATATATATATATATATATATATATATATATATATATATATATATATATATATATATATATATATATATATATATATATAAAACAATACGATATATCAGACTTAAAAAAATTGTGCACTAGTGGCCTGAAAACATTGATTTTTATAATACTCTCACAAAAAGCTGTGTTTTCGTTTCTTACAGAATGTAATTTATGTTACATCATCGGAACCAGTTTATAATTCATTGCTGTGAATTTCTAGAAAATTTCATATACGTAAATGCATTTTTATCTCGAAAACAAGCACGTGCTAACAAATCTAGGAATCACCTCAAATGAGCGACAAGCATCT